>PVHP010037968.1:0-17096 GCA_004024765.1 Zapus hudsonius | reverse complement strand
CATCATTTTCCCTGCCGTGGACCTTCTCTTCAAGTCCCTAAGCCAAAATGAATTATTTCCTCCATAAGCTGCTTTTGGTCAGGTTATTTATGACATCAAGGAGAAAGCTAACTGCAACATTTAAATCGGTACTGAGGAGCGGGACAGTTACTGCTAGAACCCTGATTCTGTGGCTTTGGTTTTTTAACACTGCTTTACAGGAGAAATGTGGATGGATTTGAAACCTTGGCCTAAGTGATATATCTTTTTAAGTTTTATAGATAAGGAAATGTAAATAAATTATGATGTCTAATCACTTAATTTCAGATTACATAAATTCATTTTATTATTTACTATATAACATTGTAAATCAAGATATCCAAAGAATATGCTAGAGCATTTGGTATAGTAATAGAAAATGTGAGGAAATTAACTGTTATCTTCCCCCCCATGAAAGTAACTTTGCCTGCATAAATTAGGTTTATCATCTATGTATGTTTTTCTGTCTATCACATATTTATGTGTCTACCATCTATCATCTATCAGTCACCAATCTCTCTACCCATTATTAGTTGTTATTTAATGCATATTGGAAGCCCAGGATTCAATCTTCAGCACTGATAAAACAAAGATGAAAACCCAGACATGGTGGCACATAATAGGGTAGTGTAAGCAGGAGGATCCAAAATTCAAGTCAGGTCATTCAATGCCACTTGATGAGTTTCTGACTAGCCTGTGCTACATGATACCCTGTCTCAAAGAAAAAAAAAAGACAAACTATTACAATGAATTAAACATGATTTCACATAGCTGGCATATAGTTTCCCTAGTTGTTAAAAGGTCCTAAAAGTATGTGTAGAAATAGTCCTTCCCTTTGCATTAATGATGTTTTCTATAAGCATGAGATTATGTGCTATTTTAGGGAAATAGTGATAACAAGCTAGAAATAAAAAAAATGTTATAGTATTCATTTAAATCTAGCCCTTATATAAATACCAAACATAGGAATGTATTCAGAACCAAAATTTTATCATGCATCTTGTGTCTACTGAATCCAAGGAGTGGGAAACTGAGAAGAGGTTTGCATTGGGTCAAGTCAGAGCGTTTGAGTGGGAGTAGGGAGCTAGTGCCTCCTAGAGATACAACGACCTAGAAATAGACATGGTTTCCAAAAAACTTTCTGCAGTTTATTCTCAGTTACTTCCTCTGTGTTCTTTCTCCAGAGTCAAACTGTCCTCAGTATTTTAACTTGTGGAAGGCCATCAAAAACAATAGCTTCAATGACATAAATTTAATAATAACAAATGGTGTTTTCTTAATAAGTAATACAAAGAGGGAGTCATGTAGAGAATCTTATATTCCAAGATTTGATTTTGTTGTTTAAGAAATCTAACGTTAGAGCAGCTAGTTTTTCATTAGATGTGGAAGATTATATTTCTAAATAAATAGCCATTTTTAATAAAAGTATACAGGAATATTTTTCTTTTTTCAAGTTTATTTTATTGTCAATATGTAGAAACACTATATGAACAAGTCTTGTGTTGGTACCCTCATTTTCTTCCTCCCTGCCCTCAATCCACTGAGGACCCTCCTCAATAGGATTGCTGGAACTCTCCCCATGGGATGGAGGTCTATGAATTATGCAAGCAGAACACAGTTTGTTGTTGTTGTTTTGAGGGTGACAATGCCTCTGGATCTTCCCCTCCACCATGGCTTTTACAATGTTTTTACCTCTTCTTCCACAAAAATATCCTGAGCCATGTTAAGTCTACTTTGCTGTTGAGCACTTGAGTCTATGGGTTTCTGCTTTGGGTTATGTTGAGTCTCCTTCATGTCTCCTCCATTACCCTTTCATAGGTTGTCTGACTCGCTGTGGAAGCAACATTCTTACTCATCTCTCCACTTCTTCTATGGTTTCATTTGTGATGATGTGTTAGGGGTGGTTCATCTCCTGCCTGGGAGTCAGCCATCATCTCAGGTATTGTTGGTGAAATTGGGTTGTCCATGGTTATTGCTGTCTTCTGAAAAATACAAACAGAATCTCCAATGGAGAGTGAGATGAGTGTAGGTTAAATGGTACAAACATTGTTAATTTGGTGAGATTCTAATGGGTGTAGCTTCTCTGTAAGACCAGGTTCTTGGTCTCCATCGGAATTTGCCTTTGATCCCAGTTCCACCTAAGGGTTCTTTGCCATTGAGCGGATCTCTTAGTCAATCAGAGAGCCTGATGATTACCTGCCTAGTTTAAGTGCCACTATTGCACAGGTGAGTACTTCATGTCTTGCTGGTCTCTGCATTTTTGCAGTGTCCACTGTTTTCTCAGACCTCCAGTTGCTGTAGTGTAGCTGTAACCCTTGATTTATCCAAATATCATTGACCATTTCCCCCTGGCAGCTCAGGTAGTGCCTTCCAGCACTACACAGGGCTGGCTTCTTTTCTAGAGGGGTCTCTCTGTGTTGTGTGACATCAGCCTCTGGTATCTTCAGCAATAGGGCCTTATCTTTTGTCTGCATCAGGTAATCAAGAGCTTTGACATATTCCTGTCATGTTTTAGAGACCCATCAATAGCTAAATGTGTGAAGTAACCAATTTCCTGGACAGGGAGTTATAGGCCAAAACAATTTATATTACTGTTAGGCTTCCTCCCACCCTCTTCAGGGCCCTTCTTACTGGATGAGGCCCCCATCTTCCTCAAGAACTTACTGTCCAAAAATAAGAATTCTATGTTGTTGATTCATCATGAATTTAGTTTTGTGTATATCTCCCCTAACCCGCCCAACCCCTCCTTCCCCCAGTCCTTTCCATGCCTGTTGTCAGTCTCAGGACTGACATGTAGCTTTGCTTATTTTACAAATTTAACCTGATTAGGAACCACAGATGAGGGAGAATATGTGGCATTTCTTTCTCTGTTCTGCTGTGAATTCACTGAATATGTTCTGTTCCACGTTCTTCCACTTTCCTGCAATTTTCATTATGTCATTTTTCCTTACTGCTGAGGAGAATTCCATGGTGTATATGTACCAGTACTTTGATATCCATTTGTCCAGCAATGGGCATTTGGATTGATCAATTCTTAGCTACTATGAGTTGAGCCACTATAAACATGGTTGAGCAACTGTCTCTGTCCTGAAGTGAGGAGACTTTAGGGTAGATGCTCAGTAGGAGGACAGCTGGGTCCATTGGTAACTCTATTTTCATCTGTTTTAGGAGTGCCACACTGATTTCCATAGAGGTTGTATAAGTTTGCATTTCTATCAGCAGTGATTAAGGGTTATTTTTTCCCCACTGCTATTTGTGGATTTTTTAATGATTGCTATTCTGACTAGAGTAAGATGGAATCTCATTGTTGTTTTGATTTGCATTTCCCTGATGATTAAGAACCTTGAACATTTTCTTTAATGGGAATTTTCCATGTGTATTTCCTACTCTGTGAATTCTCTGTTGATTTTGCAGCCCAGTTTTTTTGATGTGGGGGGATTTTATTTTTTTATTACTTAAATTATTTGAGTTCTCTGTAGGTTCTAGATATTAGTCCTTTCTCTGTGGTGTGCCTAGTGAAGATATTCTCCCAATCTGTTAATGACTGGTTGGCTTTGTGCATGGTGTGTTTGTGTGTACAGAAGCTTTTTACCTTAATGAGATCCCATTGATTGATTGTTAAATTTGCTAGACCATTGGGGTATTGTTCAGGAAGTATTTCCCCATTCCTATATGGTGAAGGATTCCACCTACCTTTTATTCCAGGTTTTTAAAGGTTTCTGGTCTGATATTGAGGTCTTTAATCCATCTGGAGTTGCCTTTTGTGCATGGTAAGAAGAGTGGGTATACTATCATTTTTTACATGTGTTTATCCAATTTGTCTAGCACCATTTATTGATTCTGACTTTTACACTGGAATTTTCTAAAATCAGGAAATTATAAGCAACATGATAACAAAAATTTTATGGGTCATTTTAATACCTGGGGTAAGCTTCTATCTCTTCTTTTAAATTAATTATGTATCTATTTTTGTTTTTTGATAGTTTACAGAGACTCACGTACTCCAGCTGGCTATCCAAGGAGCCAATTATAACCATGAATTTCTCATTCTTCTGCCTCCACCTAGCAAGTGCTGGCATTCCAGCTTTATAATTTCATACCTGGCTATCTTCCTTAACGATGAAGCAAACTCTTAAGTCAGAGTTTTATTTTGCTATATGAAAGGGGTAAGCAAGTACAACTTGAATAATTTTCTATCTTCTGACCATAATATATGCCATAAGTAGTACTAAAAAACTTCAAGCTCAATATTTTTACTTTTTTCTATCTGAAAAAAAAATTCATCTTATGAATGCAGATTTTCAGAATGTTTCTACCACATTTACAACTCTGGCTTGACAGTTTTTTTAACTTTCATTGCTAAGCAAATGTCAGTGAAGGATCATACACCAATATAGATTACATGAAGGACTAAAAGAGGTTGTTTGCATTATGGAGATTGAATGTGAAAGCCATTATGAACCCTGAAAATAGGAAATCTGTGGGCAAGTAAGCAATATTTAATACTTCTCATCTCCCAATTTCCTCATCTTCAAGTAAACAATATAATAGTTTTATGAGGTTCACAATTTTGTAGATGGAATTAGAAAAACTGGAAATATATATGCTTGATGTATTGTTGATCTTTTATAATGTAGTAAGATGCATATTCTGATAGTCAATCATAATTCCCATTGTAATATCTATTTCAAACATTTAAAAACACCAATTAGAAATAGGGACAGGAAGATATGAAGAAAAAAATAAAGCAGAAAAGCTTTTAAATATTATAGCAGTCATCTGATCCGTGCTAATAATTAAAATGAAATCAGGTGAAGATAAATGAACATTTAAAATGTGTATATTTATTGAATCAATTGAGTTTATATTTAAAAGTTCTTAAATGAAGACAAAGTCCAGATGAATTAACTCTAACCATCCAGAAACACTTAAGAAAAAAAAATATCTTCTGTCATTTTTTCCTCAAGTAAAGGAGGAAGCAGTCCCTAACATCGTTTATGAGGCCAATATAATGTTGATGGTTAAAGCAGGACAAGATAATAGACTGAGTAAGATTTACAAATTCATATGTCTCATGGACATGAGCAACAAAACACTTGAAATAATAGTAGCATGTCAAGGACAGCAAAATCTAAAATAAATTTTGCATCACAATGAAGTGTTTTTCTAACTAGAAATACACAGTACTTTGATATTTAATATCAAACTAATTTAACAAAATGAAAGATTAAAGAAAATTATGTTTTCTTCAATAAACATCGAAAATTATTATGTGTTTCAGTTCATATCTATAATTCCAGCTCCTAGGTAGAGGCAAAGAGATCAGGAGAGTAGTGTCAGCCTCAGCTACATGGTGAGCTTGAGGCCAGCTTGGGCCACATGACACTCTATCTCCTAATAATAAAAAAACACAAAATATTTTTAAAAATGGAGTATTCAACCAAATATAATAATTTTGTACAAATTATCTAGAATGAAAATAAATAGAATTGATAAAGGACATTTATGAAAAAAAACTAGTTTATGTCATAGTTATTTGGCATTGTCCAATATTTAACACTAAATCTGGCATCACGTTATGGGTGACCATCTTGGAAGTATTGCTGGAGTCGCCTTGAGATGAAGAAATGAAAGCACAGTGATGAGTAAATGGAATAGTAAGATTGTCAATATTCTTTCTCTTATTTTGTGTGTATGTGCTTGTGGCATGCATGCATCCATGCATATTCATAGGTGTATGGGCCCAGATGCTTGTGGAGGTGCATGTGCACACACATGTGTGTATGGGGGGCAGAGATTGTCATGTGGTGTCTATCTCCATAGTTACCCACCTTGTTCCTTGAGACTGGCTCTCACACTGAACCAGGAGCTCACTTATTCCATGAGGCTGGCTAGCCAGTGAAGCCAAGGCTTTTCCTGTTTCCACCTCCCCAGTGCTGGGCTTATAGAAATGTGCAATCATACCTAGCAGTGCTTGTGGGTTCTAGGGATCCTAACTCAGGTCCTGATGCTTCTGCCTAAGTCATCTACTGAGCAATATCTCCAGCCAAAAGTTTTTCCTATTATTCACACATGATGGTTTTTTTGTAAGTTCCTACAAAAATCTATAAAGGATAGTAAAATAAGATTTAAAATTAAAGCAAAATCTCCTAAACTTTATACATAAATTAATATAATTGAAGGATAGACTAGATAATTCCCTTTTTGCTATTATCAGCAAAGAGTGAAATATAATTTGAGAGAAAAAAATTCCTTTGGAAATAACATCAAAATAAGAATATTTAGGAAGAAATAAAAGAGGCTGCGAATCTTATGTCAAAAACAAGGACACATGAGAAAAATTAATGAAGACTGACAAAATAAAGTGCTCTATGTACTTGGGGCTGAGAGATCTCATTATAAAGCTGTCAGTTCTCTCCAAATCACATCACACTTTCAGCAAGATCTTTTCTGGTGTTAATTTTATTAAGATAGAATCCACATATAATGAAATATACCACTGAAGCTATAAAATCATATTGTTTTTATAGTCACACAGCTGTTAAACTAACCCTACAAAGTAATTTTAGAGAATTTCCGTATTTCAGCATACAACCCTATAGCAGTAAACTCCTCTCAGTCTAGCCTTTCCTCGTTATCTCCTTAGATTTGCTTATACTGGACATTTCATAAAGTGTATTCATAGGAAATAATATATAAATGCCTTCTTTTTATTTATGGGCAATTATTAAAGGAAATGTTTTTGATATTTTTCTTATTTATAAGTAGAGATGGAGAGACGGAAGAGAGAGAAGTGAAAGGGGAGAAAGAAGAGAAAAGAGAGAAGAGAGAGAGAGAGAAAGAGAGAGAGAGAACAAAACAATGAATGGGCACACCAGGGCTTTCAGCCACTGCAAACTTCACAGGCATGTGCCATTTTGTGCATCTGGCTTTACATAGGTACAAGAGAGTCAAACCCAGGTATTTAGGCTTTGCAGGCAAGTGACCCAAATGCTAATGCATTTCTCCATCTCTTTATAGACCAATTTGGAGGTTTACATGCATGGTAGTGTGTATAAGTACTTCATTCTTTTTCATTGATAAATGATATATAATTATACCATATATGACTCTTGTGAATGTGTGTAGCATACATGTTAGTGTGATGTCTGTGTGTGTCTGTGTGATGCATTCATGTGTATGTGCAAATGCACAGGTATGTGGATGGAAGAGGAGAAGGAAGGATGTCCTTCTATCACTAACCCACTTACTTTTTGGGAGAGTCTCTCTCTCTCTCTCTCTCTCTCTCTGAACATAGATCTATGTTTTTTATCAGTCTAGGTGTTTAGGGTACAGAGGTGTGTGTCCATGCCCACCTGGTTATTTGAGTGCTGGAGACCTGAACACAGGAGTCTGATGCCTTCTCTAGTCCTCATGCTAGCCATCAGCCCTTACTTGCTGACAGCCCGCATATGTCTTTTTATAAAATAATGACAATTTGGATATTTATATTTTAGCTACTATGAATGCTGCTATGAACATCCATATTCCTGATTGTGTGAGAATATAGCTCTTTATTTCTCAAAAGAAAAAAAGCTAGAATCAGTATTTCTGTGTAATATGATAATTCTTTGTTTAACATTTTGAGGAATTGCCCCACAGTTTTCCAGTAGCTGCACCAGTTGACATCTTAAAGCAGGAATAATAGTTCAAATGTGTGGGTATTTTATTTTAACATTTTATTTATTTCCAAGGAGAGAAAAAGATAAGCCTTAATGGTTAATATCGGGTTTTCAATTTTTTTGCATAATTTCCTTTCATAGAATCTCTTTCACATTACTGAGCAGTATTGTAGTGGCTAATATAGATGTTATTTTCATGTCTTGAAAACCAGGTGTTGTCCACTAACTAATGTGATCTGAATGCTTTATCCGCAGCTGATGGCAGTTTGGGTATTGGAACCTCTTTGGAGCTGTGTTGTTGGGGTGGGCTTAGGAGGGTTAAAGCCACCTTCCCCTTGCCAGTGTTTGGCACACTCTCCTGCTGCTATTTTCCACCTGATATTGGCCAGGAGGTGATGTCCACCCCTCTGCTCATACCATCATTACCCTGCCATGATAGAGTTTCCCCACAAGTCTATAAGCCAAAATAAATCCATTCCTCCCATCATCCACTTTTTGTTGGGTAATTTTGTAAGGTTTTCACTATGTGGTGTTGTGATAGATGTATTTTTTTCATGGATGCCCTATTTTAGTTGAAGAATTCTAAATCAAGTTCAGTAAGATTTTTGAATGAATGAATCTTGCCAACTATGTCTGCTTCATCTGAAATGATAATCCTATGGTATCTTGTGTTCTTTATTACATAAATATGATTTGCTACTTTTATTTTAGATATTAGACAAGCCTTACATTTCTGGGACATATATTACTCAGTCATGATCATTCACATATGTTACTGAGTGCAACTTAAGACTGTTTTTAACAATTTTTAAACTATTTTTGCAATCCACATTAATATATTGGGTATTGATCAGTAAAATTTTATGTTTGTTTTGTCATGTGTTTTTTTCCTAATTCAATAAATCAGTGTTGATCTCATTAATTGGAAATTTTAATAAGGAAGGAAATTTCAAATATTGTGTTATCTTTACTAGAACCTTTGACAAATTATTTGACACTTTATCTTGATCCCAAATTAACACATATGTGGTGAAACACATGATTCATGTGAAGTCATCTACTAAAGAGGAATGAAAATATACACCAAAATTTTAGCTAAGAGTGTATTCATAGTTTGTGTAACAAGAATATAATCCCAATGTCCACCACCAGGATAAAAAAAATGAGTAAATTGTAGATTCAACAAATAATATAGCAGAGTCTCAAAAACATTATGGGCAAGGAAACAGAACACAGATTTTGAACATTAACTTATATGAGATTTAAAGAAAAGTCAACTCATTTATCGTAGAAAAATACCAAAGATATTGTCTTTTGACATTGAAAGTGCATGAACCTAGAGAACATTGTAGAGTCTATATTTTGATCAGATTTTAGGTTACAAAGGTTCATATATACAGACGATTAAAATGGGCATTTAATAAGAAAATGCTATTATGTCCTCTCATCCTTTGTTACCACCACAAGATTCCAGTATGATAACAGTTGACTACAGGTATAAAAACAGTGAGCAAGACAACTTGAGGAATACTCAGGTCACAAAGAGACACAGAAACAGAGAAAAGAGAATTATTCAAAGTCTTTGGTACTTATTGAAATATAAAATATGAATATAGCCTAATTTACCAGATGTACATGAATCTTAATTAAACTGGACATGTTTGCATTTCTACAAAATTATTAATACAAATTCAAGGGGGTTAAATGGATTAAATATAGCAACCTAATCTACTAACAATTACCAGAATCAAGCTCCTGTAAGACACAGAATTTGGAATTATTAAGTGGAGATGGAAGTACCTACAATTACGGCAATAGTTCTAATGCAAAAAAAAATGTGTAAGAATAGACTCAAAAAATAGGGAGAGAGATGAAAATGTAAGAAGGATTAGAATAATACCAGAACATAAAAACAGTTCACTAAAATGCTTTTCAAGTGTCTTAGTAAACTTTATATGGAAGAAGATAGGAGGATCGCCATGAGTTCAAGGCCACCCTGAGACTACATAGTGAATTCCAGGTCAGCCTGGACTAGAGCTAGACCCTACCTTGAAAAACAAAACAAAAAAAATATCAACAAACTTATTGATATATCAGTGAAAATCTCTCACATGAAGTGTAAAAGAAATAAGAAACAGAATTGAGAACAAAGTAGAACTTCAAAGATCTGCAGAACAGTTTTCTCTGTAAGATATAAAACTGGACTACCAGAAAGAGAAGATATTAGGGGGGAAATCTGAAGTAATAAAGACCAGGAATCTCATTTTTTATAAAACAGTACCCACAGAAAAAAATATCTTGAATAAAACCAAGTGTGAAAGAACCTTATGTAGAAATAGTGACCCAAAAGAAATTATAGTCGTCCTGTCAAAACCCAGACTAGAAGAAATGGTCTGAAGTAAATTGTTGACAGAAAACCATTTAAAAGACTTTATTAATCTTGGTTGGGGAAGGTTGGGCTAAGACCATATGCAATGCCTTGTTTGATTTGTGTTAGTGTATTTTTTGATGTAAAAATACAAGGAACTTAAAGTCCTGAGGTTATCAACACAGGAAGAAACTGAGGTAAAGCTGAATTAAAATGAGAAGCTTCATATGGATCCTCCATGGTAGGTCTGGGGTGGCTCATCTCCTGTGACTCCATCGGGGAGTGAGATCAGTATAGGTTAACTGAAATACACATTTGTGAATTGGCTAGATTCTATTGTTAGTTTGACCTTATTCCCCAGTTCCAGTCAAGGGCTCCCCGTCACTGAGTGAACTACTTGGCTAAATTAAAAGCTGTTGAATGCCTCTCCCAGGCTTTGGTGTCTCCATTGCACAAGTGTTCCTTTCTTAGTTTGCTGTTCTCTCCTATTAAGAAGTGTGTACAGCCTACTTATGGTGGCAGACTGCATTGGTTCATATCAGTGGTCTCTGTTTACTCCAACGATCATGAACCAGTTTTCCCTGGCAGCTTGTGCAGTGCTGGAAGACACTACCATCTGGGGGCTGGTTACCATTCTGGACCTGGCAGGGTCTCTTGATGCTGATAGATGGTTTTCTGTGGTTTCTTCAGCAACAGGATCCTACCTCTGGCCTGGGGTGGGTATTCAAGAGCTTTGACAGAATCCTGTCTTATTTTTGGGCCTCATTGATCAATTTGGTCAACAGCTCAGTGAGGGAAGGAGCCTATGCTTGGGGCCAGGAGTTGCCAGACTGATCAATTTTTCTTGGGCTTAGACTCTCTCCCCTTTTATTCACAGCCCCTCTTGCCAGGTGATGGCAAAATCTTATTCAACAGGTTACATTATGCAAGTAAGGATTTCATGATTTCAAGTCATTATTAGTTTAGCTTAATGATTAAGTAAGTCTCCCCCTTCCTCACACCCCATTCCATACATCTCTTTCACTTCTCCCATGAAACCCTGCAGAGAGTGGTGGGATGAACAAGAGACCAATAACCACAGCCAGTCAGTCAATCCAGGATAAGCCAGTGAGACAGACACCAAAGATCTTCAATGCAACCTAAAGTAGAAGTACAGAGACCCCCCCAAGACCTCAATAATAAAGCAGCCTTAATACTCACCCACCAGGACTCAGGGAACTGAGCAGAAGAGGAGGCAGAAAGATTGTAAGAGCCATGGTGGGGGAGAATATCCAGAGACATGCCCCCCTCGGTAACAACATACAAAGTGGGGTGAAACCGGATTGACCCCTAGGCTATCCATGACCCCCTACCCCATGGACAGATCCAGACTGACCACGGAGGAGGATATCCAGCTGATTGGGGATATGGAAGATGGGCATTGGGGACCTAGGGATACCAACACATCATTTGCTTATTCAGTGTATCTAATTATGGATAATAAAGATATAATTAAAAAAATAAAAATTGAGACTGACTGTAAAAAAGTGAGAGGCAATGGGGCTTCTAAATTAAGATAACTTTACTCTGACCAGGGAGAAAGAGGAAGAAGAAAAATGTGTTCTCCAGAGACTGATAAATTTCTTCACTACAAGGTTAATTATAACAAAAAACATTACTGAAACATGGATCTCCATATTTGAGTAAACTAGGTTAATATATTTTCATTTACCCAGAAATGAGATTAATTTATCTAATCCATGAGTATCCAGTAAGGGTTGACAAACTTTCAAATAAAATGTAAACTATATCATGATATTTATTTGAGATAACCATTTTTATACATGATCAAATTCCAAGTAACAAAGGTGCCTATCACAACTTAAAATTATGAAACTTTCACAATTTTTCATAAGAGAAACTTTCTGTAAGTGACAATTCCTATTTTCAGTTCATTTTGGAACTGGTTATATAATCAGGAAACCTGTTGGTGTGAGCCAAAGAAAGAGTTTATTCATGCAATGTAAATTATTTCTGAAATACTCCATGCTTCTTTTCCTACCATCCCTATTAGAGACAATTACTATAATTCACGTATTACTGGGAATCCTATGAGCCTGCAAACAACATGGTAATTATCATTTCAATTTTTAGAAAAAAAAGAAAGAAATCTTTATCAAAATCTGACAGTTTCCCACGATTTCACATTTGATTCCAACTCTAGGCTGATTTTTTTTTATCACATTCTCCAAGGATGAGTTTATAACTAATTAAAGAGATGTGAATAGTCAAATTAAGTGCTGTCTCTGGTCATATTTATGTTTTACATATGATTAATACATATACTTCTATTGCTAAAGAAGTCAGTGTCTCTCAGATCAGATAGAAAGAAGAGAGCTGTTATTTTTTTTTTAGCAACGGGAAGTAGATTAGTTGTCATAAATACAACTTTTCCTTATAAGGAACCACAAGAACTGTTAAGCAGAAAAGAAGCCAGAAAGAGAGTGAATTTAATTCACTTTTTAAAATCTGGCATTTTACAAAACATCTGGCACAGTATAGCTTCAGGACAAAATAACGAAAGAAAGGAGAGAATATGGTGGGTAAGCAAGGGAGAGAAGAGAGATGGTTGTATCAATTACTTTTTCATTTCTAGGGAAAAAATACAGGACAAGAAACAAGTATGTGAAGGAAAGAGTTTATCTCAGCTTACTCCAGACAGCGTTCAGCACAGTGAGAAAGCATGGCAGGGCAGAAAGCCAGCATCACATCTTAGCACCCAAAGGGAGACTGGAGAGGGTGACAGGGACTCTCCACTGAGCTACATTTCCAGGCCATTAAATCTCATTTTGGTTTAGTATTTGTATTCTTTTTTTCCATTTATTATTAAATAAAAATAAATATGTATTACTTGTGAAGAAACTGTTACAAATGTTTTGTATTTAATTTTAATTCTAAGAAGTCATTAATTTCTACAGTAATTTCTTGATTAGTCCATGCAATATTTTAATCATTTTAAGATACTTTGAAAAATAATCTTCCCTGGGTTAGAGTAAGACCCTACCTCAAAAAATAAAAATAAAAATATTATATGCTCCTAATCAACTGCTGTATTATTTGTTTGTATTATGATCAGAAACTATGTTTTCTTTAAGGATTGTTTCATTAGTATGAATTGAACTACTTTGTCTCATATGCATAATTATTGCTTGAAATCTACTCTGGTCAGATAGTATGGCTATATTTGCTTGCTTTCTGGTTCCAATGGCTTCGAATGCCTTTTCTCATTATGTTTAGGGTAAAATGTGTTGTTTTAGCTAATGAGACATAATTCTCGTGGGCAACAAATAGATGCATCTTATTATAATCTATTTTGCTATTGTCTTTTGATTGTTAAACTGAGATGATTAGAATGCATAGCTATAACTAAAGGTGTGTTTTAATTCCTTTCATTTTTGTTACATTTTTTACAACTTGGTATTTTCCTATTTCTCACTTGATTGATGATTGTTCTAGAACACTTGGTTCTTCCTGTGACTTCAAGGATGTCTGTCTTTCTCTTTTGTGTGGAGGGGTCTGTCAAGTATCTTCTGTGGTGCACTTCAGTGCTCTCGACTCACTTTCTCTTGTGTTTACTATGGAGATTTTATTTCTTCTGCAATTGTGAATCATTCTTTGTTGGCTATAGAAGTATAGGTTGATAGTTATTCAGATCTGGAAGTGCATCATTCTATTCCTTCCTGCCTTTTAGAATTTCTGTTAAGAAATTAATGTTCATCTGATAGGTCTGTATTTATCTATAACTGGGTGCTTCTCTCTATCAACTATCTGTGTTCTTTATTTGTTATGTGCAGTTGATATTTTAATGATACACACAACAAGGAGTGATTTATCCTAATTGATGAAAAAGCAATACATAGATTCTAAATAATTTGAAAATTTACCTTTTGCAAATTGAGAGAGAGAGAGAGTGTGTGTTGGTTGGATGTATGTCAGTTTCTCTTCAGCTTACCTGTTTGTGTGTAAACTTGCATTGAAAGCATAGGTTTATTTTCTCATGAATATATTTAAAATGTTTTTCTTTCATGTCTAAGAGTTTCAAAATTATATGTTTTGACATAGAATGTTTTATTTGTATGTCTTTTGAATTTTTTTTCTCCTTGAGTCCTGAGTATCGTGGAACTATGACTTTGAGTATATTATTGTTTTAGAAGAAATTAACACTTATTATTGCTTTAAATATTTTTCTATTATTTTCTTTCTTTATGCTCCTACTGATATTTCCACTACACACGTGTTATTTTATCTATGTACTCTCAGTTCTGAAATATTCTGTCCTATATTCTTACAGTCTTTTTATCTTTGTTTTCTGTTTTGTTTATCTATTGCAATATCTCAAGTTCAGTGACTTCTTCAGCTAGATGCAGTCTATAAGCTCATTGTTTTAGATGTATAGAATTTTGATTTGGTTCTTTCTTAGAATTTCAATTTCTCTGCTTAGAAGGACCATTTGTTCATTACATACTGTTTATGGTAAAGTAAATTCAAAGTTTAAACAAAAGACACCAAGAAACAGAATTTTGAACATACTTAAAAAATGTTTCTTTTTCTTATTTCCTGTAGGAAACACAGGGAGATTTTTTGTTATAATCATGTGAGATCCCAATTGATCTTCTAAGATAAAACCCAAAGTGTGAGTCTGGGCTTATTTTTAACTCAGTTCCTCTGGAGTTTTAATTTACATGTATGATCATATTGTGCCTCCATCAAGTACACACTGGATTGTCTCACACTGGTACTAAATGGAATAGGGCTTTGTGGGCATGGATACTGATTCCAACACATTATTCTCTGAAGTCACCTGTGACTTCAATTTGGGGGCAGCTGTTTTCCCAATAACCTCGCTTCTCTCTCAGAAAAAAAAGATGGCTGTTCTTTGAATTTGTTCCATGTTTTATTTGTTAGAATGAATGGGGCTTTAGGACATCCTTGCATGCCAGATTGGAAGCCAGAAGTTCTAAAATCTTCTACAATTACTACTACTACAACTACTAATACTACCACCACCACCACCACCTCCACCACCGTCACTTCTAGTAAATCTAAATTACTAAGTATTTCTTGTGCTATCCAAATCTATACTATATTTTGTATATCATCACTGTTTGGTACAAAAAATTAAACTTGATCTAATATGTTAAGTAATAATGCAACCAAATTATAATTCTTTAATGCATATATTAATCCAAATGTACATCAATTTTACACTGTTATGTAATTGTAGTATCTACAAATCTACTCATTTTATTCATGATAATACCTAATCTGCAAATAATACCAATCATATCAAAAGGTTCAATTTTCTCACTATCTATAACATCTGTGACTTACCTTGTAACTTTAATACACCTTTGTTATAGCTTTAATGTTTTTTTTGGGGGGGGCGAATTGTTACAGAACCTATAGTTATTTGAAAATAAAAAGAGCATACCTTTTAATGTTTACTGACAAAGTAAGGCTGTATTATTAATTTTTCATGATTTTAATTTAAATGGCATATGAATTGTTTTCTAATATTTTATTTATTTGAGAGAGAGAGAGAGTGAGAGAAAGAGACAGACACAGAGAAACTGGGTGCTCCAAGGACTCCAGCCATTGTAGATGGACTCCAGAAACATGCGTCACCTTGTGCATCTGACTTTTTATGTGGGTACTGGGGATTGAACTTAGGTCCTTCTGCTTTGCAGGCAAACACATTAACCGCTAAGCTACCTCTGCAGTCCTGATTGTTTTCTACATACAATTGCTATATACTCACACTTTATTTTAGACTTGAAAATCTCTAATTCAAAATATAATATTCATTCTTTACACTATAATAAGTGACCTTTCATTCTGTTAAGGTTTGTTTTACTTTCCAGATCTATACACAACAACGGAGCTTTTCCTTGACATGCTTGTACTGAGTTTCAGTGGGTGGTTCACGCAACTTTCTGTTTAATAAATTTCACTCTAAATGAAAAAAAATCCTCAAGTAATATTTGGCATGCAAATCTTTTATGTCTTTCATATCTCAGAAACTTTATGAGGTTATTTATCATTCATTCTTTCATAATGAAGTGGTCATTTTAGGCCTTGATACATTTTTCTCTTTGAAGGTAAACCCTTCCTGTATGAATTATTCTTTCAAAAGAATAGATGTATTTACACTTAGTTAATTTTGGTGCTTGGTTTTTTTATTGTAATCCATGAAAGAGGAAAAAAGTACCTAAAAGGAGCAGTATATTGCAAATGAATTTTTTTTTAAATAGAGTAGTCTTCCTTTATATAGAACACAGTCTTCTTTTTCTATTCTAGATCTCAGAGAAATACTTGAATGAGTTCTTTTTATCACTAAAGGTTCCATTCTGGTAATTTTAATGTGTGATAGGAGAGATATGAGAAATGGGAAACAACAGCCTAAGAATGAATGCATATCTAAGAAACATGAGGAAATTTAAGTGATACAGGAATGAGTTGGATTAACAATATAGATTAGAAAATTTGATACAACAATCAGGTACATTGTTGTGTCAGAATTAATTTGTTAAATAGTACATGATACTGAAATCTAAAGCAGAGCACATTTGTAAACTAAACTGTAAGAGACTGCAAAAAATCAATTAACAATAATTTAATGTTTTGTTTTCTACTTCATATATCTCCTGTTTAAAATTAGTTTTGTGGCCCTTTGAAAATGTATTTATCATAAGACATATATAATGACAGTGAATTATATCACAAGTTCTGAAATGTGATATGTACCCAAGATCAATTTCTAAGTTGATACTTAGATTTTAGTATAATTATTTTCTCTTATTATTACTGACAGATAAATGCTAAAACATATTCCTATGAGGTCAATAAGCTACAATTACTTGGGCAATATTTATTTTTAATTCAAATGGTAACTTTTAATTCTTCCCAATTCCAAAGTGAATGATGAGGTGCCCGAAGTCTCATGTTAAAGACCGCTAGGGAAGACAAAATAATCCACACAAATCATGGTTTGCATAAAAATTACTTGTTTC
>PVHP010037967.1:0-17108 GCA_004024765.1 Zapus hudsonius | reverse complement strand
TTTTGCTGTGCCTCATGTTTTGCAGTGTGAATGTTCTGTGCCATTACGGGTTTATTTTTGGTATTATGGCTCAATTGAAAGCTGTGGGGACTTAAGAGTTGAGCTGAACACATTGTATTTATATCATGTATGATTATTAGTTTGTGGGGGCCAGGGGTGGACTGTCATGGTTTGATCCAGGTGTCCCCCACAAACAAATGAATGTGTTTTGAATGATTGATCCTCAGCTGATGGCAGTTTGGGAATTACAACCTTGCTAGAGCTGTGTTGTTGGGAGCAGACTTATGGGGTTATAAGCCATCTTCCCCTTGCCAGTATTTGGCACACCTTCCTGCCGCTGTTTCCAGTGCTGTGGCAGAGGTGATGTCCACCCATCTGCTCGTGCCATCATCTTCCCTGCCAAGATGGAGTCTCCCCTCGAGTCCGTAAGCCTAATAAACCCATTCCTCCACAAGCCACTTTTGCTTGGGTTCTTCCTGCACAGCAACTAGAAAGCTGACTGCAACAGGTGGTCACAGTCCTGGAGACACACAGCTTGGAAGGAATAGTAGCCCTTCCTCAGGAAAGCACTGTGGACATGGGCAGGCTTGTGGCCAGGTAAACAGTAGCAGCTGAATTTCAAAGCCAGGCCCCAAGTCAGGGTGTGACCTACACGACTGAAGAGAGTGGTTCCCCAGAAAGCTTCCATAGATTCTGGGGTTGGTAAGAGGAGTAAGACAGTCTGCATGGTTAAAGCAATATGCCCCACCACCTGCCATAGTGGGGTTCACTTTGGCTGGGCACTGTAGTGTGTTCTTAGATACCCAAGCACGTCACTCATGCCTGACAATGATTACCATCCTCACATAGGTCACAGCTGCCAAAACTGAGGCACAGAAAATCCATAAAGCTGTGATTTATAACATGCTACTCTTCAAATGTATAAGTATCCTTGTGAGAATCATAAAATATTAACTTAACATTTACTGAATACCTAGTAAGTATTCTGAACTGATTTAAAGGCCTGACTAAAGCTACTGATTTAAGTTTTTTCCCCAGATAAAATACATTTAATTAAAAATATTTAGTAAGTTATTTGCATGTACGTATATGGGCACACCATGGCCTCTTGATGCTGCAAACAAACAAAAAACTCCAGGTGCAGACACTGCTTTTCGCATCTGGCTTTACATGGGTACTAGGGAACTGAACCTGGGCCAGCAGGTTTTGCAGGCAAGTGCCTTTAACCACTGAATCATCTCCCTAGCTAGATAAAATACATTTAAGTATGACTTTATATTCATAAATGCCTATTAAACTTAATTTCCATTATGAAAAATAACTACAGTTAACTGTAAAAACTGCCCACATCACCCTGCACTTGCTTGGATAAAGCCAGGCTGGCATAGAATAGAGCTGATTTGGCTCTATCATATTTGCTGAACAATGTCACAACCAGAAGCTGAACACCAAGGATACTGTAAGACACATTCCCAGGTCTGTCCCTGTCCCTGGATCTCTGCTGAAGAACACTGTTGAAGGATAGAACTTGTGATATCAGAAACTACGCAAACCCATGGGAGAGACATCTCAGGACCAGGGACAGCTCCAGCTCTTCTAAACCACCCCATTTCTTTCTGGGAACTCTTAGGGGACCCATCCCTCTCTGTTGCTTGCTTACGAACTTGGTGTCATGTCTTCTCTCTACAGGTAGGGTCCTCAGCATTTGAAGATATGAATTTGGGGTTCTCACCTGACTGTGGTTTTAAGTTTTCTCCCATGCCGACTTCTTAGTGGTAGGTTAGGTATAACAAGATGCCAACATGTATCAGAGACAGAATAGAGACCTCCACCTAGCCAGGACTCTGGCAAGCACCCTGGGACACCTTTGCCTCTGGCACATGCATGCCTCTTCCTTCTGCCCTAAGACCTTGTGTGTCAAGAAAGCAGCTTCCTGGATTATCTCCAGGAATTACAAAGAAAAAGGAAATATGCTCACTTATGGATTCTGAGCCCATCTATCAGGAGATGGCAATAAAACAAGTGGCTCTATAGTGTCAGTGGTGAAGCATATGGCACTCCTGCAAAGGCCTGCCAGTCCCAAGGACATGCTACCTGTATGAGTGTGATTGGGAACCAGGGTTAGAGTCTCCTTTGGAGGGAGAAGTATTCCTCATATGTCCTAAGAGTTCCAATCTGGCCAGTGGTACCAGAACACACCTGAAACCAGTCTGCCAAGTTTCAATCTCAACCAGGCTATTTGCTGGCTGAATGACTGTAGGCAGGTTCCTTACCCTCTCTGTGCCTGTCTCTTTGATTTTAAAATGGCATAATCATAACATTTATCTCAGGGTAGTGGTGAGGATCGATGAGTCAGTTCATGGGAAGAGTGCTGGATACATACGTCAAATGGAAAAGGATATAAGGAAGCAAGATCTCATGCCCTCTGATTGCTGCTGCATGCGGGTGCCTTGTCCAGGGTGGCAGAACCTGCCACTGCTCACAGATGTTAGCTAAGCAGGAAGGAAGCTTAAAGCTAAAAAGCTCTTTTTAAAAATAGGCCTTTCAAATATGCTTCTCTCTTTGATGTTCAAGTATGTGGGTCGTGAAATACTAGATTTATTTTTGTCCTCTGGAATCTCCTTCAGCTATCAGCAAAACCAATGCAGAGCCTACCTAAAATCCAAGGCTGGGGTGTTCTGGGGAATACAGGTGCCATGGTCCCAGAATCCTTGCTCTTCTGACTGCACACAGTGTTTTCCCTGGTCTGTCATCAACAGCCCCGACAGAAACAACGCATACCAGGGTGCTCTTTGTGAATGGGTTTTCCACAGGGCCAGCACCCAAGAGCAGACTTCTTCCTGGCTTCCCTCTTCTTTGACCTGGTGTTTCACCATAGGTCAACCAGGCCAGGATCAAGTGTCACACACCCACACCTGGGCAAGCTGTCTTTCCCACTGAGAAGCCAAGCCAGCTCTATGGAGCACTCACAGAGAACACACAGTCTAGAGAGAGGGCACTTCTCAGAAAAGTCAGAAACAGGGAAGTGGAGAATTCCACCATCATTGGAATCCTGCTTTGGGGCTCTTGTTTGAGGCTGGTTAAGGTATAAAATGGCTCATTTATTCTCTGTCCCAGAAATCATGAGAATCTTTCAAATGCCCAGGATGGACTAGATATAGTAAGTGACCTCCACATCCATGCCTGGTGACCCTACTTCTAAGTTTCTCTCTTCCTTCACACCACACCTTTTATTACCTTGTTTTTTTGGGATCCTGGTCCTGTGGCTACTTTAACACTGCCTCAGCCCATCACAGTGAGTTTCCTTTCCCCTGTGGGAGCCCAACTCAGCAAGGACAGCACACAGGATAGGATCAGATGGTTAGCAATCCTTGGGATTAAAAAGCCAGCTCCTCTCTCATCAGGGCTGGGAGATCAGAACTGGAGTAGAATCCAGATTCTAGCACTTTCTAATTTCCACTCTGTTCCTGATTCATGTTTCCTCACCTGCAAAATGACTCCTAAAATCATGTGAGGGAACACATATCCCAGGGTTTGGAGAGCCAGGAAGAAAATCCTTGCTGCTGGCGCCATTATATGAATATTTGTCTTTATTACATTCAACTGGCACTGGATCCGTCCCTTTCCCATGCCTAACGGAGCCCTTGAAACAATGAGGCACAAAAGGTCTTTTGAGGGGGAAGGAGACCACCTGCTTGAGTACCAGGACATGGGTGAGTCTCTTTCCAGCCTCCAGTCTGCTCCAGGTGTTGAAAGAGCTAGCATCTTGTGTCTGCTGTAGAGCTCTTATAGCACATGGACAGCATTCTGGGACCACATGGTTGATTGACAAATGTAGGAAGATGGCTAAGGCAGATGGAGCGAAGAGCCTAATAGCAGTGACATTTCCTGACCGGTGTATGAGGCAGAATGCTAACCGCTTATCTCACGGAGGCTGGTGCAGACAAGGGCACACAAGGAAGCGCTCTAAGGGCCAGCTATTGCTGTAGCTACCAAGCTACCTCTGAAGGGGCAGAACCCTGGTACTCTAGGCCAACATACCAATGACCACCAAGTTGGTGGCTCAAGACACCATAAGCTATTTTGCAATTCTGGAAGGCAGAAGTCTAAAAGAGGCCATATCAGGATTGAAGCAGGACACTGTGGGAGAACCTACTCTACTTCTGTTTCCAGATTCTAGGGTTAGCCTGCAAGCTACCACCTCTGATGCTGTCCTGGGCTTTACTTACGAGTGTCGCTTTCCATCTCCTTCTTATGAGGACCCGTTGGGATCCCAGGGATCCACATAAAAGATGATTCAACCATCCTTATTCACACCAGCGAGCCCCTCTCCCCTTTGCCATGTTAGGTAACATATTCTCAGATCCCAGAGATCAGGACACAGACATCTTTGGGAAAAGGCACCGTTCTGCTTGCCAATCATAACTGTGCTTGCTGAGTGGGAAGTATTCTCTGAGAGCCCTGGTACCTGAAGTTCCCCAGGGAAGCAGGTGGCTCTCTCCAGCTCATGTCTGGCCCCCCACCAGCCCTAACCCCTAGGTAGAGTGCGTGGGGTGCTGACCTGGTCATCGATCTTCCGCTGAAGCTGCACCACCTTGTTTTCCATGCCCACGTTGAGGCGTTTCAGGTGCTCTGCAGAGCGGGCTTCGATCTTGAGGGCCTTTAACTCCTGCTTCGCCTTCAGCCTCCGGAAGGCACACTGAATGACAACGGCTGCATCCCGCCGCTGCTGGAAATGCCTGCGTGCCATCCAGCCCCGGGCATACTTCTGGATGATGGTGGCTTTGTGCTCCATGAGTACCTGGTGAGGACAAGCACACACAGCCTGGAGCTTACACCACAGAATAGGAGCAAGGGAAGCCTCTGCAATTGCTTGCGAGTGAGAGCTGAGATTGGCCTTCAATTTAGGAGACAGAGAGAATGTGTCTCCTAACATCGGAGACTCGGTTGCTTTATGAGCAAGCTTTAGCTAGATTTTGTTGCCCAGGTGTTCACAGAGAAGCACCTGTCAAACTGTTTTTATTAGCTTTATTTTCATACTAGATGGGAAACCACATTGTAAAAACCTGACAGTTCTTTTGGCCTAGTGATAATTCTGCATGTGCTTCCCCATTGGATAGAGGCAGATCCTGTACTTGTGCAAGGGAGCTGGAAGATGAAGCGAGTTGCTCCAGTGAGAATTTCCAATGGCTTCGTGGCTTACAGTTTTGAGTTTTTCTTTTCCTAAATTTAAAACCACCCAGGAAGTTACAGCACCAATGTTCTTGCCTTACTAGTCCCCCAAATAAATGCTCCAATCATGAATAAGCAAGGGGGATGAAAGACTAATGTGCTCGGTGTCACAGCCCACACAGGGAGTCCTAGAGCCCGTGCTGCCCTGCTAGACACCTCCAAAATATCACCTGCCCCTTCCATGACTGACACAAATCTCTGCCATCTCTCAGGTTCATAGAAACTTCTCCAGAGGGCCTTGTCTTTACTTTGCACCAGGGTGTACCCAGAGGCTCATGTTGGCCGTCACTGACATAGTGTGACCCTGCAGCCTGCCATTCTCCTGTGGCAACCACGTACCTGACGGTAGTTTCTGCGTACGAACATGGCCCGTGTGAAGGCCTGGATGATGATGGCAGCCGCGCGGACCCTCTGGTAGGCCATGCAGGCCCTCCGCATGCGGTACTGCTTCTGGAATACCACAGCTGCCCGGGTTCTCCGCAGGTGCTCAGCCAGCCTGAGACAGAAGGGACAGGAACGACATTAGGCCAGACAGAAGGGCACCGGCCAGCTGAGCCATCCACGATACAAGTCTTTGCCTTTAGGGGCCCCATAGATCCTTCCAGGTTTTTCCATTTCTCCAACCTTTTCACCTAGAATATCTCCTCTGTCTTTTCTGTTTCCTGCCTCCCCACCCCCAATAATTCAAGTAAGAAAGAAGAGTCAGATGGATACTTCCTATGCTTCTTTAAGGGACTGTCTTGTGCCAGGCTGTAGCAAGGGTTTACAGCCCTGAACCAGGAGGTGACCCTCCCCAGGCCATGACCACCTACTTGATGTGATGCAGGGTTCCCTAGTCCAGCCCCCTGGGCTCTCCTCACCTGAGGGCCCTGCCTCTCCCCTGGCCCAGAGAACACAGCCTGCAGTGTTTTATCCCCACCACCAGGGGGCTCATGCCAGGCTCTCTCACATGGGCACTCAGCAAAGACAGGACTAGTGGGCAGGGGTGTGGAGAATCATTCAGAGATGATCCATCCTTCTGCCCGGTCATCTCCACAGCTTCTGCTCCAGAGCTCCTCTTAAGAGCTGAGAGGTGACTCCCAGCACACATACCTCTGGCTATATATACAGGGCACACAGCCTGTGGTGAGCACACGGGGCAAGGAACAGTACCTCCATCTTCACTACACAAAGGAAGCCTGCTCTGGGCTTGCAGCTCAGAGTTAGGGTCTTCCCCTATTTTTCTTCCCCCCCCCCTCTTTTTCTAGAACTGATAGCTGAGCAGCCAACTCAGAAACTTTGGATGTAAACCACAAGACTTTACAGCAATGTGTCTTCCCCAAGGGAATTCCCATTTGGGGAGGACACTGGCTGTGGACGAGGGCTGGGTCTCCATCAGGCAATCTGTGTGACGGCGTGGGGGACAGGCCCCTCAGTCTCAGTGGAGATGGCTCCTTGTTGCTGCAGGCCTCAGCAGTGCAGGAATGTCAGTAAGGATGGGAATAGTGACAGCAGCATTCTCTGCTGGAGTTCTAGCTCTACCACAGGTAGCCCTTGTGTCTACACTGGACACTGCATCAATAAATCCCAGGACCTTTCCAGTCCCAATCACCAGCCTTCAGGGGATTCTGAAATTCCTGGCATAAATAATGAGGTTACAGGTAAGTTAACCTGATTTATCTCTTTTCTTAAAAGACATTGTTACTACTATTACTTTGGAGAATAGTGCTGTATGGTGGGGACAATCAGGGACCCAGCGGGACCCAGGAGTAAGACCTGCTCCCTGAGATAAGGATGCACCCAGCTGCTGGGAGCAATTTGAGAGCCAGGCAGAAGAAGCTCTGCAATTGGAAGTGACGAGAGAGCACTCTACCCTTCCTCCCGACCCCAGGTCCACCTCACCGTGGCTCACCTGCGGGCCAGGTGCCCTCGGCAGAACCTCTGCAGAGTTAACGTAGCCTGCTTCAGCCTGCGGTACTTGACCTTCTGCAGCCAGCCCCGGACAGTCTTCTGGATCATGATGGTGGCTGCTCGGAACTTGTCAGCCCGCAGCTTCTCCAGGTAGGCCACTTGGCCTGCCCGGAAGAAGATCTTGTTGCGGCCGAACTGGAACTTGTCAGGATCCTTAACAAAGTGGGGAGGGGTCATCAGTGAGGAGTGCTT
Source organism: Zapus hudsonius (assembly GCA_004024765.1). NCBI lineage: Eukaryota > Metazoa > Chordata > Mammalia > Rodentia > Dipodidae > Zapus > Zapus hudsonius. The sequence continues at coordinate 9,734 of PVHP010037967.1, read as the reverse complement.
CTAAGGCAGAACTATTTGTCAGAGCTCACGTGTACACTCCTGGCCTCTTCTCAGCAGGTGTACAGACTCTCAGCATTCATTCAGCAGACCCGAGTCCCCACTGTGGGGTTCAGTGACCAATGTGGCTGAGAACAAGATGCCTACCCTCAAAAGAAGCCACACCATGAGGAGGGCAGACAGATAGCAAACTTATAAGGAGAGGCAAGGCTTATCAAGAAAATGAAGCAAGGCATATTGAAAAGGATGGTCAAGGAAGGTGTGCCATGGAGGGAGGCAACGATCTGCATGAACTGAATGGGGCAGGCATGGAGGAAGAGTCTGGAGGACGAGTGTTCCAGAATGGCAGAGCAGTTGCCAATGTCCTGTGGTGGCAGAGTCGGGCATGCTGAGGAATGCAGAGACAGGATGAGGCTAAGTGTGGGGAACTGAAGGTGGGTGGTGGGAGGAACCAGCCACCAAAGAAAGGCTTTGTGGGCCTTTCACACTACAAACCTGGGACAGGAGCTTTGTGTGAGCAATGGCCTGATCTGGTCAGCATTTTAAGAAATCTCAAATGGCCACAGTTGTACACATCACTATAGATTGCAAATAACCCCCAAAGAAAACACTATGAAAAATATTTTCAAGCATGTAATTACTGCCTTAATTATATCTATTAGGTTAAATTAGTTGTTTTTCCCTGTGCTTACCCTAATGAGAAAAAAGATGACCTAGCAGGGGGATTGTGGCTACCTGGGGTGGGACACTGGGAGAGTGAACCCCTGACAGCCAGGAGCTCTTTGCAAACAAACTACCATCTAAGTGCACACTGGATGATGGTATAAGCCAATCTCTCTCTCTCTCTCTCTCTCTCACACACACACACACACACACACACACCCACACCCACACCCACACCCACACCCACAGTGCTCTATGTAGGCAAATGGCACTGTAAGAATGTTGAGTCATTACTCCTCATGGGTTGAGCCCAAGAGAGTTGACAGGAACCAGGAGATCACACTGCCCAAGTCATGTTTGAGCTAGAGACACCGTTTCAGTCAAGTGTCACTGAACAGTCTCCTCTGTGACCTGGCTTCCAGGGCAGCAGGGACAGGTAAGTCAGGGCTGATGCTCACTCCTGAAACTTCTTAGGGCTTTAGTCCAGGAGGCCCACAGCTATGCTGAGGGGAACAGGGCTGCACTGGGAATGAAGCTTGAGGCAGATGGAGCCATGTGTTCTCTGCCACCAGGCTTGGGGGAGTCAGGATCAGGGGACAAGCCTGATTGCCTGGCTTCAGCAGAGGCAGGCCTGGGGTGCCACTGCAGCCTTGGAACCAGAGTACACACATCCCTTACCATTTTGGAATTGAAGAGGAAGAGGCTGTAATGCTATGATTTTTAAAATTAGGATCTAAGTACCCACTCTCCCTGCTATACCCAGAGAGTCACCACTGGCCTAATCTGCAAGCTCTTCTTACTCTATGTCTTAGGAACATCTACCTCAGAATCTGCTTCTTCTCACCCCCTGAACTTACTGACCATTCTCATGCTAATATAGCAATCATCATCTTGGAAGAACTGTTCATTCTGAGACTCACATGTCAAGGAAGCCAAAAGTAATCCTAGCAATCCGTTCCAAGCCACTCCTTTTACTTCACAGATGGTGAAACAGAAGCTTCACACAGTGAGGTGACAACTTGCTCAAGGGCACATGGGTCCCTGACATTCCATCCTCCTTCCCTGCACTCCTCATGCTGCCCACGCACAGATCCTGATGCTCTGAGGGATCCTGTCCCCATGTACCTTCAGTGTCACGAGGGAGGAGTTGCAGGCTCCAGGGCTGGCCTCCATAGCCAGGCATTCCAGTTGTGCCCTCATGGGCTACACACACACATGGCTAACTATAAATATAGCCCAATGAATTTGTGACAATACCATGTCATGTCAAGAGGTTGGACACCCCTGCGAGTTTACACTTATGTTTATGATCGTACTGGATATGAATCCCCAAGGGCAGGACCCACAGAAAATGCTCTTTAATACCCCACCACCACCATTGTATGCTGGACTACGACATGGAGAGAGAACTCAGTATGTACTGGTGGAGTTCAGGAACAAGCCAAGCCAGCTTGTTCATGATGGAAGGGCATTCTATAATACCAGCAGGGGAGAATCAAGAACATCGGAGCACACATCTGCCCCCTAACCAGCCAGAGAAAGAGCATAATAAAGCAGCCACCAGCAACCAGGCAATGCTCGCACAGGGGGCATTAAGCCCTGCTGCTCTGTTCGGCTTAATAACCACATTCACCCCCACTGCTCTCCTGATGGTTGTGTTCCTAAGTACACAAAGTACTTACTGGTGCAGGCAAGGGCTGGCAGAGTGCTAGAGTCTGCAGGATGTGGCCCAAGCAGCGGGAAATAAGGAAAACCACACGGTTTCCAGGGAAGTCTAGGAGTGCAAATGCCTGTTCTGTCCCAGGTAGGGCAACTGTGCACAGAGACACTGACCACTCACACTGGATCAATAGGCACTGTGGTTTAGACCATAGGGGGCTTCTCAGTCACTATGCAACCATGGGGATTTTATATCCACATTCTATACCTCAGTTTCTTCATCTGCAGAGGTTCTGTTAATAGCCTTGGAGAACTCCAGGGAAGAGAAGAGTGAACGATGACGACCCTGGGCAAAGTGGAAGGCAGTTACATGGCTAAGTGAGCTACTTACTGCCCAGGAATTGTAGAGAGTAGCTCTGATACCAACCAGGAGGGGAGGGAGGGAGAGAGAGAGACTGAAATGGATTTGCAGAATAAAACACCTTCACTCCTGATCATCTGGCAATGAGGTTATATCGTCAACATATTTTCTTAGCAAAATTTTAATTTATCTGCACGTGTGTGTGCTCACGTGCACCAGGGCCTCTTGCCACTGCTAATGTGTTACTTCTTGTATTTTGCTTATGTGGGCAGGTTAGAAATTGAACCCCAGGCCAGCAGGCTTTGCAAGTAAACACCTTTAACTGTTAAACCATCTCTCCAGCCCCTTGAAATTTTTTTTTAAAGTTTATGTAGTTCTCATCACCTTCTTAAAAAGTCTTGATATGGTTTAACCCATTACTGACACACCATTATACTCTGCTGTAACTCCTTCAGAACTACTGAAGTGTTTAAGGATTTAACAATTTTCTAGTTTTCTAGTCTCGGTTGTGATGTTGGGTCACTTCAATTAAAGCATAAAGTCTGTTGCTGCTTCATTTACAATGAGAATTTCAGGAAGGGCTGAGAACTGTTTTCCCACTTATAACAAGCATATGTAGAGGGCTGAGCCTGGCTCTTTCTCTCTGCTGACCAGGCTATGCCTGGCTACAGACCAGGCCTCCATGTGGGTACATCAGCTCTGCAGGAGTCAGAGATAGGAGCACCCCCAACCCCTGCAACCTTGTTCTGTGTGTTCGGAGATGTGAGAAGGCAGAAGGCCACTGATGTAGTATAATTGCCTTCCACTTTGCCCAGGGTCATCGTTCACTTTTCTCTTCCCTGGAGTTCTCCAAAGCTATTAACGAAACCTCTACAGATGAAGAAACTGAGGTATAGAACATGGATATAAAATTCCCATGGTTGCACAGTGACTGAGAAGCCTCCTCTGGTCTAAACCACAGTGCCTGTTGAGCCAGTAAGAGTGCACTGATGCAGAAAATCAGTTAACCTCATGGATAATTCTGGAGGAATGGTGACGAGGCATCAGCTACCACCCCTCTATTTTCAGGGGTTTGGGTTCACACACTCATGGGGCTGGATACCTTGATGAGGCTCTCCAGAATAGACTTGCAGATGACCTTCTTGTCTGTGTTGGCAAGATCTCGCTTCTTCACGAGCATCCGGTAGCGGTTGAAGAAGTCATGGTAGGTCCACCTGGAGGGAAAGTAAAAGGTGACACAGCTCACCTCCTGGCTACACTCAGGCCATGGGTAACCTTCCAAGGAGTCAATGACATTGTACAAAGTTATTCTTGGAGAAGCAACGATCAGTCTCAGGAGAGCTCTGTCTTTCCCACAGCCATTGGGAACTCTAGGAATCAGGATTCCTGGAGTTGGGGCCAAAGGCCAGGAGAAAGGGGGTGCCTGCATCCTCCTATACCCATGGAACCCTCTCTCCTATGCTGCCACTGCTGAAGGAGTCGGGCCCCTTACCTAGACACAACTCCATCTTTATTTGTGAGTGTGAACATGTAGGGATCAGAATTGTCTGTACCCCACCATGAGAAACAGGGTCTCTTGCTACCCACAAGTGGCTGTATGTGGGTGCTAAGGAATTAACCCAGGGCCAGCAGGCTTTGTAAGCAAGTACCTTTAGTAGCTGAGCCATCTCCTCAGCCCCAGCTCCACCTTTAAATACTGGTTTTGAGAATTGATGCTGTTCAATGTAAATACTTCCTAAAATGCAAAGAAGCATGCAAATAAGAGGCTCTACATGATCTGTAACACTACTCTTGCTTTGGAACAGGGCAGAACAGGGCTCCTTAAACTTTTTCCACTTAAGACTCCTCCTTGACATGCACTGGATCCCATACTCTTGGGTTCCCAAGAAAAGAGGCACTATGCAAGTGACTGCCGGGAAGGCTTTTAAAAATAGAAGCTAGGTAATCCAGATTGTTGTATATTTGTTAACCGATACTGACCTCATTCTCCAATGGAGATTGTGTTTGTATTTTTCAGGAAACAGTGAGGGAGCTGTGGCCCATATAACCCTACCAACCGACCACAGGCAGAAAGCTGAGATCCTGGCATGAAATGAGCCACCACAGTCATACAGGGGAGGATCCATATGGAACCCCGCAGAGAGTGGAGGGATGAGTGGGGGACCCACGGCCACAGCCATTCAATCAACAGGGGATGGGCCAGTGAGACAGAAACCAACAAATCTCGACACCGGGACCCCTAAGCTCACAACACTGAAGCAGGCTCAATACTCACCCACCATGACTCAGGTAACTGAGCAGAAGAGGGGGCAGAAAGATTGTGAGAGTCGTGGTAGGGGAGAATATCAGAGACTTGGCAACCCTCAGTAACAATACACTTGGGTCATGAGAGCCCGGCTGAAGACTGGGCTATCCATGGTCCCCTACCACAAAGACTGATACAGACGGCCCATGGAAGAGGATATCCAGCTGACTGGGGATGGGGAAGGGGGCAACGGAGAATTGGGGATAACAACTCATGGTTGGCCCACTAATCAATGTAACTCATTATGGACAATAAAGAAAAAAAAGAAGAAGAAAAAAAGACTCCTCCTTATCCAAGAAATTTTTACAAGACCCCAGGTATATAAGTATATAAAATAGGTATGCAAAATCAAAATTTACTGGTAGTAAATCACAAAGACTTACTTAAAATTCTTTGGAACACATATAATTTTAGCATATATTAATAATAAAAGCAAATCTACATACTGATGAGATGGACATGTTTATTTTTTGCATAAAGAATTAAATCAAGGGGCTGGAGAGATGGCTCAGCACTTAAGCTGCTTGCCTGCAGAGCCTGATTCCCCAGTACCCACGTAAAGCCAGATGCAGAGTGGCGCTTGTGATTGGAGTTTGTTTGCAGTGGCTGGAGGCCCTGGTGTGCCCATTCTCTCTGTCTCTATCTTCTCTCTCTCTGCTTGCATATAAATTAAAAAAAATAAAGGATTAAATCCTATCTGGCTGAATACTTGATACTGTAGGATGTAGAGCAAAAGCATCTTCAACTTTTTTTTTTTTTTTTTGGTTTTTCAAGGTAGGGTCTCACTCTAGCCCAGGCTGACCTGGAATTCACTATTTAGTCTCAGAGTGGCCTTGAACTCATGGCAATCCTCCTACTTCTGCCTCCCGAGTGCTGGGATTAAAGACGTGCGCCACCACACCCAGCTCTTCAACGGTTTTGAGAGGTGAGCAACATTGATGTTTTGTTGTTGCCTGCTTTGTCCTTTCCCCCGGGAAACTATTCCACCCTCCATCTTTGGAGAGACTCTGAGCCAAATCCATTGAGTTGCTAACTTTAACAGCTTGCTCTAAAAATGGAGACATTTAAAGTTATTTACCTAGCCAAATGCTGCTTCAATGATTTCAGTTATGTATAGTAAATGTCAAGAAAACTTCCCAACTATGGTAGTTTGACTAAATGTCCCCAATAGATTCAAAAGTGTATTAAAGATTTGTCTCCAGCCTCCTTGGCCTGGCCTCCTAGGGTATCTCTAAGGTGGATGTAAAATTCCAGTGATACATATGAAAAAGAGCAGTCGGAGCAGAAGTCTGGCAGTCCTGCTGTTTGTTAGTTATATTGTGCTTGCTTGAGGTGCTGGTGCTGGGTCTCTCTCTCTCTCTCTGCTTGGATCTGTGAAATGGGGCCAGCCTTTTCTTGAACTTCCCCTGGATCTGTTATTTCAATAAATACTTTCCTGTGCCTGGTTTGCAGATTCATATCCCAGTGGCATATGCCTGACTATGACACCAACCCACCTTAATATAGGAAGGTTAGCGAATAGTCAAAGACAATAACATGCAAGTTTTTAATATGTGCTAGCACTATAGAATTTTTTCTAGCTTCTTCCTGCCCTAGCTCCTCAGTTTTGAATATAAACCTGGTATGGAGTACCATTCCCCCTGGTACTCCCAATAGGGAAAACAGGTCCTTAGATGTGGGAATCTAACAGAATAAAGCATACGAAAAAGGGCACCCTGAAGCCTAGTTCCCTTTTTCCCAGCCATCTTCAACACACGAATCTCCTAGTGAGGTCTTCCACTGGCAGGCCAGCCCTGACAGGAGCGGCTCTCTCCCTTAAACGCTGCTGCTCCGCTGCTCAGCACTGCTGGAGAGAGCCCTTGCAATGTTCTGCATCAGGGTTATTTGTTGCTCACTTATTTGTCCCTGTGAGTTTGCAATTTTGCTGGGAAACAATTAAAGCAGCATTTATCTTAAATGCTTCTAATTTGAAAATATCTATTGCTCACAGATTCATAGCTCAAGGAATTATGAGAGTGGGGAAGATAGGACTGCAAAGATATCAAAATCAGTTTTCAATGAGCTGGGGGTACAGAAGTACAGAAGTCTGGCTCTGACCTTGACTTGCACTGTGACTACAGGAAAAGGCAGGGTTGCCTCACCTCCCCTACTTGCAAAACAGAGAATGTTGCCCATCTCACTGAAGCATCTCATGGTCCTTTGTAGCCATTACATGAAGTGATCAGAAAGCTATAAATTACTCTCCATTGCTGCCTACATCTCCCATTCCCCCTTTCTTGCTATCCCAATTGGAAACACTTTTGCCCAAGGAGGGGATTTCATATCCAGAATAAATAACTCATAAACAATAGGCAGATAACCTCAACTTTAACATGTGCAAAGGATTCTAAGACATTTCTCTAAAGAATTCTCACAAGTGGCCTATAGACATGAGAGAACACACCTAAACTATAGCCAACTCACCAGGGAAATTTATATCAAAATTACAATGTTATGTCACTTCACATCCACCAGGATAACTATAATCAAAAAGATAATAACGTATAAATAGGGCCTCAGGCACTGCTGGTGAGATTGTGCAGAACCACAATAACCAGTAAAAAATGAAAATACATGTCCAAACAGTCATACATATAGCTAGACATAGAACACACCTTTAATCCCAACACTTGGGAGGTAGAGAGAAGGAATATAAATTCAAGGCCAGCCTGGGCTACAGAGTAGGGTTTTGTCACAAAACAGAAACCTATGTAACACAAATCTTCATAGCAGCATTATTCATAATTTCTCAAAAGTAAAAATGACCTAACTGTCCAGCAGCTAATGAATGAAATAAAATCTGGTATTATCCATGAAATAAAACATTATACAGTACCATGAAGGATGACTGAAAAAGTCCTAAGTGAAAGGAGCCAGAAGGCCACAGAAGGTCAAATGTCTTATGACTACTTTTATGTGAAGTATCCAGAATAGGCAAATCCAGGAAATAGATATCTGTGCCAGCATCTAGGATGAGGGGAAGAGGAGGGTTTCTTTCCAAGGTACTGAAATTATTATGCATTAAGATGGTGATGATGGTGGTACAATTCTGTTATGAGTCACTGGATTACTTCAAAAGGGTGAAGTTTACAGTGCATGAATCATCTCTCAATAAACAGGGTGGCCTTCATGGGGTAATACATGACCATGACATTTGACCTTCTTATTTTAGCACTAACACTTCTGAAGGTAGCCACAGTACAAAGGCTGTTCACTACTGCTCACAATACCATGGATACACTCATCTTTTCTCTGTCCTCTTCAGATGGATGTGCTGGATTCCCAGCAGTACACAGGCTCAGCATTGGTATGGCCCCAGCTCTGAAGCCTTGCTGAACTTTGCTATATATTGAGGGAACCATAATTCTGCCCCATTGTCTCTCAGATGGAACTGAGACACAAAGCAAGGAGAGAAGAGGAAAGCCCAACCAGTCCTACCATGGCCTGACATGACCAGGTGGCTACAATTTATCAGGGCCCACACATGCCTCTGAGGCAAGCAAACTGAGAGAATGGTTCAATAACCCTTCAGAACACTGCTTGGTGTGGACAGTGTGATGGCTTTTGGTTAATTTGACAGGGCCTGGAATCACTAGGGCATGCTATGAGAGACAATCTCGATTAGTTTAACTGAGGTAAGAAGACCCACCTTAACTATGGGTGGCACTAAGCCACAGGCTGAGGTACTGGACTAGGTTAAAAAGAATGCTGAGCACTCATAGCTCTCTACTTCCTCACTGCAAATACAGTGTGACCAGCTGCTTCAGGCTTCTGTCTCCATGACTCCTTTTCCATGATAGACTATAACTATGAACCATAGTTGAAATAAACTCCTTGTAAACCAGTCTCCTGGAGAGCCAGAGTTATTACAGAGGATAAAAACTGACAGGTACCCTGAAGCCTGAAGGGGACAGTCAGCCCCAGATCACTACTGTTGGCTGGCCATACCATAGTTGCTCCCCCTGCTTGGTAGGCTAAAGGGACAATGGCCATGTCTTAATTTTCAAATAGGAAACTATTATAAGTTCAGTGGGCTGAACGTGCTTCAAACACTTGGGCTCCTGGGGAGCAGCCCCTATGGTAGTCACCACAGGGCTCTGCAGGCCTGGACCATGCCTTCCTCTTCCCGCCATCATTTTCCTTCCTTTGGTGACTTGCATAAGAGGAATGCAGGAAGATGCTGCAAACTGGGATTTCCATAAAGAAACCCACTGAAAGAGCCTGGGGAAAGCAAAGTCACTTTTCGGGGCTGAGTATCAGCTGCTGGGGAAGTGAAGCCTTTTTGCAGAGGACTCCCAATCTGCCCAGTCTCGTTGGTCCCATGAAGGTCTCCAAAAGTCAGGTTCAGCTGGACGTGCTGGTGAACACCTTTAAACCCAGCACTTGGGAGCAGAGGTAGGAGGATCATCATGAGTTTGAGGACAACCTGGGATTACGGAGTGCCAGGTATCACCTTGGGTTAGAGGTGATACTCAGAAAAAAACCCCAGAAAAATAAACAATAAAGTCAGGTCCATGGAATGACTGCTCAGCTTTACACACACAAGTTAGTACACCTTACACTTGTGTGTATTGCCTTCCATAGCTGACACCTTGCTAGACATGTAGTATGTATAAAACTCACTTTGCTTAATCTCCAGACAGAGCACACACATATCCATATGGACTGAACAGTTAACACCACTTCTTTCTTCTCAATCAGTGAAGATGT
>PVHP010037966.1:0-17108 GCA_004024765.1 Zapus hudsonius | reverse complement strand
GTGGGAAGTGTGTGACTCACACTCCTGGGGCTGATGGTGAAGGAAGGTGGTGAGTGTGTGACTCACACTCCTGGGGCTGATGGTGAAGGAAGGTGGGGAGTGTGTGAATCACACTCCTGGGGCTGATGGTGAATGAAGGTGGGAATTGTGTGACTCACACTCCTGGGGCTGATGGTGAAGGATGGTGGGAAGTGCATTCACAGTGCTGCAAAGAGCCAGGGCTTCTGCTTGTCTCCGTAGGGCTTTAAGCTTCAGGTTGGCAGTCCACTTATTTCCGTTGCTGACTTTGCTACTTAGCAACAGAACTGAAAGAACACCTGTGAACCTAAACCCATCTCCAGTCCAACTGCTCTTTGAGGTCCCAGTGTGGGCACATGTGTTGGTTCCTACGAGAGCAGCTGCTGGGATCTTCTGCATGCTCCTTCATGCAGCTGGAAATGATGTCATTTATTATGATACAAATATCTACAAGGTCTCTGGATTTCCTCCAGCTGTCCTGGCCATGGGCTCTGTCCTGCATCATGGGCTGCACCAGGTCCATGATGGTGCCTAGACCCACCAGAGCCCAGCTGAGTCCCCCCAACCCTGCTCCGCACTGCCTGAGTCTTGAGAGTCTTCTCTCACTTGATCTGCCCTTTCCTCATCTCTAAGGTGGGTTGGTGGGCATCTCATTCCCTGGAACTGTGACCCCTGTGAGAGAAAGTCTGGCTAGCCTTGGCAGACGGTAACCTTAGCGTTTCATGGGGCCTGCAGACGATGCATGCGGACACCCAAGGAACATGACTTAACAGGGGGAGCTGAGAATGAAGAAGGCCCATCCGCCTAGAGCAGGGCTGAGCCAATGGGAGTGGATACTCCTGTGGAAGCCTCAGGCAGCCACTGAAGTCACACAGCCCTGTGGCTGAGAACATGTCGTGGAAGTCTCGAGTTAGGTGCTCAGTGTGATGTCATGCTCCTCCAGACTCAGGGAAGATGGCAGAAAGAATGGAAGACCCAGAAAACAGTAAGAATGCTTGGCACGCTGCCTTCCAGAGATGATGCAGCCCTTGCGTTCGTGACCTCACAGAGACGGTCGTTACCAACCTGAGATCTGCACATCATTGCACCCACAAGCATCCTGTCATGGGTGGTGGAGGTGGGAATGAGGCCTAGATCTGTCCCTGAGGAGTGACTTATTGGCAATCGGTAGTTGCTGGGGGAGCAGGAAAAGTTTTCTTCGGGGTGCACCACTGGTAGGACCCACGTGCTGTGATAAATAACCCCTTACCTTGCTCCTGCAGGTACCCTGCGTTAAACTCTGTGCCACACACAGGGAATGAATGACATCGAAGTAGAAGGGGGGGTAGTCAGGAAGAAGGAGGGGTTCAGAGCAAGCAGGATGAGCAGACAGGAGAAGGTCACGAAAGGGGATCGTGAGCAACATGCATTATATACATACATAAAAGTTGTCAATCAAAGCACATACATACGTACATACAAATACACACTCAGGAAGGTGAATAGTCCGACGGGGTCAGGTATGATTCACAGACACACAGGGAGCCTCCAGCTCTGTGAGGGCCCAGGCTACTCCCAGCAGTTTTCTGCCTTTGTGCTCCTGTGAGATGGGTGAGGCCCTCCACTGCCACACTGAGGCTGACATCTGCTTCCTTTCCACCTCTCTGTCACTGTTTCTGTCCTGCTGGGATAGAGTATGGGAGGCAGGGTAGGGTCCAGCCTGGGGACATGAGTGGAGGTCTTTTGGTTTGAGTGGGATGGGAAGCTCACTGTCATTTTTTAGTAAGGCACAGCCAGCTGGACAGGGTGGGCAAGAATCCCAGGGATCCTTCACCCAGTGCCATGACATGCAGGTACAGGACCAGCCTGGAGGTTCTTTCTTGACATGAATGACCCCAAGGCACTTGGTACCATGGGCACAGGTGGGCACTGGGCCACGCGAGGACACAATGTGACCTGTGCAGGGGTGGAAGCTGACTTAAGGGAATTCTTCCCATCACTGTGCAAGGGTTTCTCTCTCAGTCCTGACACCCAACTAGAAACAGCTTAAAGAAGGAAGGGGTTTGTTTATTTCAGTGTATAGCTTGGAGAGGAAGTCCATCATGGGGAGAGCATGGCAGGAGGAGACAGCCAGCGTCACATCAGCAAGGAAAGCTACCTCCTACCTACCTACCTACCTCCTAAAGGTTCTACAACCTTCTCAAACAGAACCACCAACCAAAGATTAAATCTGGAAATACATGAGTCTATGGTGGACATTTTAAATTCAATCCACACCCTGTTGTTACAGTTCTTGCCTGACATGTACCACACATGTGGTCATCATCAGCCAATAGCCTGTGTGTTCTTTCTTCAAATTTTATTAATAGTGAACTTGGTAATATTCCCCTTGGGATTTCCTCTTCTGTTCCCCTCTCCATTCCACCGAGGGCCTTCCTCAGTGGGGTCATGGGTATTCACTGTGGGTCATGAGAGCATCCATTGGTCGGCATGTTCTTGCTGACCACTGGGATTGCAGCAACAGTTTGATGCTCTCTCTCTCTCTCTCTCTCTCTCTCTCTCTCTCTCTCTCTCTCTCTCTCTCCCTCTCCCTCTCCCTCCCTCTCTCTCTCTCTCTCTCTCTCATTCTGCTTCCTTTTCCTCCCCTCCTCTATCCTCTCCTTCCTTCTCCCTCCATTCCTCTCCTTGTCTTTCTAAATTCAGACCTCTTAGACACCATTTCAGAAATCCTTGTCCAGAAAGCTGGAATTTGGGTTTCTCTCTGAGTGACCCTCCTAGTTTGGGTTAAGATAAACTCCTGTCCTCATGCTGGGTGAGCCTCAACTCACCTTTTAGGTTGATTGGCCACAGGTGAGTTCTCTCCTGTCTGAACACACTGGGCAGTGCAGTTTCTACAGTTAAACACACACACACACACACACACACACCATGATCCCTAGACAGAAGAGCGGTTCCTGCGCTCTGCATGGATGTCCTGTGCAGGACACCATCTGTCTGCAGAATGAACAGGTGTAGAGGGTGGGTTGAAGCCCATGTTTGTATTTTATAGACAGTGATCTTATGAGATGGTGAGCTGCTTGATGATCACAAACCACGATGGGGCAGAGAGGCCCCTGGCTGCCCGGCTCTTCTGCCCGCTCCTGGCTTGTGAAGTGTTTAGTTATTTATTTAGTTAGTTCGGATTGTGCCCTGCTTCCCTTCTCCGTGAGGATGTTCCTCCTTGTATCTGTTTCTGCAATGCCATGCTGTGGCCAGCCTGCCCGGCGGTTATGTGGGTGTCCTCTATTCTGGCCACCTTACCCAGGTGAGCCCCATAGTTGGTATGGGCAGCGTGGAATGAGGTACCCAGGTCACAGCTGCCATCTCCTGATGCTGGCTGGACTCACTGCTGTTTAGCTGCATCTTAAAATCTGTTCCCTTACAAACTGCCACTGGTTTGTGCCAGAAAAACAGAAGGGAGAGGAAATCCCTTTGACCATACACAGGAGAGACATGAGCTTGGCTCCCAGCTTAGAACGGAGATGAGGTTCTTGGCCCAGTGTTGACAGACCACCCCACTCAGAAAGGGCCAGAGAGCGACACATCCTCCTCCCTGCAGCGTCTGGTCCCCGCTACTTCCCTTGGACCTTCTCTCCTCTTGGGGTCTTAATTCTCAGATCCCACATTCTGCCCAGGCTTCTCTAAGCACTCCATTGTCTTTCTGACTGCTGCTGTGTGTAATGTGTGTGTGTGTGTGTGTGTGTGTACGTGTGTGTGTGCAGGGGTGCAGGGGTGTGCATCTATACAAAGGGCAGAGGGTGTGGGGGGTCCTCCTCAGTTGCTCCTCCACTTATGTCCTGGAGGCAGGCTCTCTCACTGTTCTAGAATGCTGTCCTCTGAACACAGCTCATTGCCATCTTCCTCAGAGGAAATGGGACTATTCACAAGAGACCCTCAAGATCAGGCCTATTGCAATGCCTCAAAGAAGGTCCTCAGACCCTCACCTGAGCTCTCAGCTGCTCCCGCCTGCACCTTCCTACCCAGCACGTGGTCATGTGACCTTGAAGGTCTCCAGGAGACAGACAGCACGTGGAGGTTAACTGGGGGGCCTCATCTATTCACCCGTGGGAAGTCACCCCTCCACGGCACTCCTGTGGCAAGCTCATTGGGTCACCAAGCTGAGCAGTTCCTTTGTCCTCTCATTGGTGCCCTTGTCAGAGGGGAGCAGAAGTCCACACAGCACTCGCTGAGCCCCGAGATCACTGATTTTGTGGCTGGACTCTCCGACCAGCAAGGCCCCATGGTTCCCGTCCCTGTCACCTTCAGCCCTGTCTCGCAGGCTTTGAACAAGTGTGCTGGGGATCAAACTCTGATCCTCGAGCCGAGCAGCGAGCGCTGGCTGGCCTGTTGAGCCATGTCCAGAGCCATAACTCCCAGGAGCCCTCTGGGGTGTGAGGTGAGATGCTCAGGCTGCTCTTCCCAATGAGCTCAGCAAGTTCTAGAAACAACCCTCATGTCTACTTAGAGAGCGTGTTAAGTCTGTTCTGATGTGCCCACGTGGTCGGCATGTCGAGGCAGTAAGAGAATGGCACTTTCTTTCCCTGGATCTCAAAGGCATAACTCTGTATTTGTTTTGTTTTGTTTTGTTTTTCTTTATTGTTCATAATCATTTACATTGTTTAGTGGGCCAACCATGAGTTGTTATCCCCAATTCCTTCTTGCCCCCATCCCCATCCCCAGTCAGCTGGATATCCTCCTCCGTGGGCCGTCTGGATCAGTCTTTGTGGTAGGGGACCATGGATAGCTCATTCTTCAGCCGGGCTCTCATGACCCAAGTGTGTTGTTATTGAGGGGGGCCAAGTCTCTGATATTCTCTCCCACCACGGCTCTCATAATCTTTCGGCCCAAGCAAGTGTGTGTCGTGCGCATTGGTGAACAGGAGACCAGAAATATGTGCTACGGTTGCTGGAAGTACATAAAATACCCAGGATATTCGCATAGCTGATGGAGGTACTGACTTTTCCTGTGGGAATTGAGTGCCTGGATTCAGAGTGGAAAGGGCATATCTGCCATCTTATCCATCTCTGCCTTTTGGAATTTAAACCGTGACTCTAGAACAATACCCATTAAAGTTTAAATTGACTTAGAGTGTGCAGTCATGTCCCAATATATCAATGATTTCACATGGAAAAACTACTAGGCATTTGGATCAGTCACGTCCTGGATCTTCTAGAATAATCGTCTGTCATGAATGCAGTCAGCATGGCTCCATGTCTTGAGGGCAGGAGCAACTGAGATATGGGACCTGCTTTCCTTCTGCTCTGGAGCCACAGGGTCTGCCAATGAGTGGGGGGGGGGGGGAGCTGTGACCACCTGCCCGATATTCCCCAAGTTCCTTCTGTCCACCATAGTCTTGAGTTTGAGTGCTTCCAGTGTGGACCAAGTTTACGGTGCTGGAAAGAGGGCCTTTCATCCCTGTAAAACTTTCGAGCCATTTTCGAGGTGTTCTGCATGAAGTCAGTGGGGCGCTCATTTTTTATTGTGTTAGGCCGCGCTTTAATTCCCGCTATTTCAACTCATAAACCTCGCCATCGATGAAACTAATTGCATCAGAAACAGCCAGGGAACTTCATAGGCATTCGAAACACATAAATAATGCCACCAATTAGCCACCCTGGTGCCGGAGCTCTCCATCTTCTTGTCAAAAGCTGGAGCACACATTGTTCTAATTGCACACGAGGAGGCAGGAATGACGAAGTGCCCTCCACCCTCACCTGGGAGGTGTGCTGGGGCAGGAGGAAGAGTGACCGCTTTTCAGGAGGCACAGGGCATCCTGAGTGGGTGGGTTGCATTCCACTCATGTCTACGTGGACCCCTTACAGCTGGAAATAGGCCCAAAGCAGGGGGGAGAGAGTGCTTCAGGGCTATGAGGAGTGACACTCTGTGGGGCTTGCGTATTCTTTCTCCACTTTTACTGGGTCCCACAAAGTCCCCCCAAAGCTGCGGGATCCACACCTTGCAGGTGGCAGCTGGTGGGCCTGGTGTGAGAGCTCCACACACAGCTGCCTGGCACCTGCATGGGCAGCGGGAAGGACAGAAGAGGAGGGAGGCAGCTGGGAGCCTCGGGAGAGACCCAGGGCAACTCTGTCACCCCAAAGTGGCAGATGTTATATGCTTCAATTTACGTCTTAAAGTTAGAATGAAGTGCAGGATGGAGTGACAGACAAGTCCTTGAAAGCTTGCTCTCTCTGAGCTCAGAGAAGAGGTTCAGCCCTCCATAAGGACAACTTTAGGATATCAGGAATAGGCTACCAGATGGAATGTCCCTGCAGGGCTTGGGCACCCATCCTTACATCCACGTAAGGAACATGGAGGTCATGAGGTGAGACAAAACTCTTGAATGGATTAGCTGGGACCTTCCTTGGGTGATAAGAGCACACACACACACACACACACACACACACACACACACACACACACTTGTATAAAATGCCCTGGATCTCATGGCCCCAGGGGTACCTTGGTGCTAGTTAGCATTGTACTCTGGCCTCCAGGGCAGAGCATCTCCTCCAGGACTTTGTAGGACATTGCACAGAAGTGATGGGGGATGTGGGCAGCCGGAGGAGAGTGGGTGAGCCTATGTGTGGAAGGGTGGTGAGCCTTCCTCTGAACAAACATGGAGACCAAAGTTCAGATCCCAGCACCCCTGAAAAAAGGCCGGCCAGCACTGGGAAGTCAGGAGACCCCCAAGGCTCATGGCTAGCTTGTCTAGCACAATCAGTGAGCCACCGTGTATCAAGAAGTTAGGTGAAGGCCTGGAGAGATGGCTCAGTAGTTAAGGCACTTGTCTCCAGTGTCTAAGGCCCTGGGGTTCAATTCCCCAGGACCCACATGGGCCAGACCCACAAGGTGGTGGCCCTGGTTCTCTCTCTCTCTCTCTCTCTCTCTCTCTCTCTCTCTCTCTCTCTCTGCTTGAAAATGAATAAATAAAATATTTTTAAAAAAGAAGTTAGGTGAAGAGCGATTAAGGAAGACACACAGCACTAACTTCTGGCTTTCACATGCATGCACACACGTGTACCCCACACGTATGAACACATGCATACCATACACACATTTACACGTAAAAAAAACAAAGTGTCTTAAGAAGGAGGAAGACCCAGAAGCCCATAATTTTTGTGTAATCTGTACCGAGACGTGAATGCGTGCAGTAGCCAAATCCTACCCTCCATGGAGTGTGGAGGGCCACCGCTCAGAAGTCTAGGAGATGCCTTCCATCTGGGAGTGAGAACCAGGAGCAGCACAGAGGAGTGTGGCTCCAGAGAAATGGATGTGCAATTCCATAGCGTGCTCGCTCTGTGAGCCAGAGAACAGCTAGAGAATAAACCTGAAAGATGGCAGAATGGGGTTAGAGTCTATCCTGCCGAGAGTGAGACGTGTGGGGCCAGGGAGGCCAAGGTAAGGTTTTCAAACACAAGTGCCAGTTTGTGGGCCAGAAATTCCGATTCTCATTGACATAGAGTGAAGGGTCCCTGGGGTATACAGTTCAGAGGAACTGGGGAAAGAGGCCTCAAGAGAGAATTGTAGCTGTGTTTCCCCCAAGCAGAGGGTCTCTTTCTACCAAAAGCTTCTCGGTAAGCATAGGATTGATTGTTTTACAATTTTAATATCACTAAGAAAAATAGTCATTAAAAATGCAAGTTCCCTGGAAACTGTATGATTTGCTAAGGCAGAGCAAGGCCTGTTGTGGTTGATGGCAGGAACGGGGACAGAGTGGGCCTCTTTCTCCTGCCCTTTGAAAAATCCACCTGCCCTTGTCATAAAATTGCATCCTGCCTGGCTCCAGGTTGGGCTGGCTTCTTGTGCCTTGGCAGAGGATTCATTACTTCAGATGATGGGGGGCTTATCTTGATGCCGACCCAAATCGGATTGTGCCGCTTGACATGACAGATCAATGGGGCTGCACGAGGGGCGCTTTCATCCCAAGCACTTTCCGCCACAGTCCCAAGCCTGCGTTCCTTAAAGGTTATGTTTGCCTTAAACTAATTAAAGCCATTTGTATCAAATGACTGCAGTAGCTTCCCTTTTGAAAATAGAGAAAATAACGGAAAGAAGTTGGTTAAGAAAGAAAGTCGGAGTTAATTTCATCAACTGAGCTGAGAACTGCACTATTAATTTTATTACATCTAAATGTGCAGATAAATCAGTTAGGTGAGGATTGCATTTTCATGTAGATTAGTCTGCGCAAGTCAGTGCTGACTCAATCCTGGCTCTCTGGAGGAGAGCAGCCAGCTCACACGGAAGCAGCTTGTGAGCCTGGAAATCAAGGCTGCCCGGCCCAATGTGCAGAGGGATGCCAGAAGTTCCCCCATCACCTTTGGCTTGAGTCACATGGGGTTACCAGGGGCACAGGTATCCTCCTGTGCATTGGGTGCACCATGTGCCTAAGAATCTGTTTATTTAAACCATGGGAGCGGACTTCCCTAGGATAAGTTCACCAGAAATTCTGATTTATGTCTAAGAGCATGTGTGTTGCATCACAGACCCCTGGTGTAAGACCCCAGCCAGGATCAAGGCCACCAAGACACTGGGCCTGGGGTCACGAAGGAACACAGATAGATTTTTTTTTGCCCAGTTAGCACTTGGATCCACTAGGAAGAAGGCCCACCTGGGGCAGGGGTCCTGCCCAGTGCTGTATAGTTAGTACCTGGGTCCAAAGCCAGCAACCTCCACACATGATTAATTTCCTGTTGCGCTGATGGAGGAAATTGATTCTGGCATGTTAGCTAGCAATGCCCCCCATGCTTTGTGAGTGGCCAGGCTGGGCGCTGAACCCTGGCCCCTCTGGTTCTGAAAGGCAGCTCGGTGGTGGTGACCACAGTCACCTTGCAGGCCATGTGGAGGCAGAGGCCACCCTCAGCTGTAGCTCTCTCTTTCCCGATCCACATCCCTTCTGCTCCAGGCCTTTGTGGGGGACTTCAGAAATGTCTCTCCTTATGGCCTGGGCGGCTGAGGTTCCTTGGGCCCCAAGGCTTTGGGCACAGGTTCAGTGAGCAGTATGGGGGTGCTGTGACCTTCCCAGTGCCCCGAGCTTCAAAGCTCCCTAGTGTCAATCATGGGAGGCAGGAGGGGCTCCTCCTGAATCACATTCACCCCAGACACTAGGCAATGCCCTCCCTTGGAGGCAGACATTGCTCAAACAAGGATTCACTCGGTGAGCACGATTCTCCCATCTCGAAACGTGGGCTTCACAAATCTCCCTCTTCTGCTGCAATTGCTTTAATATTGAATCCTATTTTCACAAAATGTTCCTATTTGAGAAAATTTAATGATGCAATTTAGGAAATGGATATATTTAATCATGCCTTTCTCTTCTATATTTAACCGAAGGTTACATAAAAGGGTTCTTTGAAGAAGTTTTAAAATATGAACGGATGAGTACTCCTGTAAGACAACCAAAGTGTTAAACACAGTGGGAGCACTGGGGTGGCCAGGCTGTAACTGAGGATCGTGCCAGGACCTTTGAAGTCCTGTTTCTTCTACAACCTCACAGAGGACAGCAAATAGTGACACTAAAAATCTTCACGATGGAAATGAAATTTGTTTCTCTTTTCTCTTTTGATAATATGCTGTTAGCATACTGCATATCCTCTGTCCTGTAATCTCACGTTAGAATCACGATAACACATTACTAAGTCAGGGTCTTCATGCAGCTTGAGCTCTCAGACATGGCTGGGACACCAGGTTGAAGGCTGGCCTTCAGCTGGCCTCTCTTTGGCCACCTCGCCTGCCTCTGCCCCTGTCACGGTGTACCTCAGTCTGAGGCTTTGTAGCTGTGATTCCTGGTCTCTGTATCACTGTACGTCGGGAAGAATGCAAATCTATGCTGCTCGATCCCAAGCCTTCCCAGACTCGTCCTGCCCCCAGTGTCTGTCACCTGTCATGTACTGATGTCACTACTCATGTCGCAGGCCAACACGCCGGCGCTTTTCTTTCCCTCTCACTAATCTGGGAGCAGCGCCATGTTTAGCTCATGCTTCTAAGGGAAACGAGGTGCCCTGCTTGTGGTCACCTCTCTGTGGGTCAGCCCAGGGCGAGGCCAGGAGTCAGGGATACAGGCCCTCTGCCCCACAAAGGGCCCATGCTCACTGTGAAACAAAGCGTGAGGTACAGGTCCAGCACAACCATCGTGGTCCGTGATGCTCAAAGCCAAATCTCACAGCTCATATGAAGCTGCAGAAACTCCCATCTCTCCATGGCGGCTGCTCCATTGAGAGGGGCCTGGCCTGGACTTGGGGTCACATACTGAGCTGGTCTCCAGACACTGACCAGGCTAGAGACAGTGATTCCAAGATGGCCCCTGACAGAGTGTTACGGGGTGCTTTAGGGTCGAAGCCTGGCTTTTGGCAATTTCAAACAGGCTTGGCCACCTGTCCAGGTGAGAAGCAGAGAAAGAAAATTTATTCACTATGGCCATATTGGGAAGAAAAGGAGAGGTCCAGTGACGCCCAAGTCCATCTTCAGGAATCTGACATTAGGTTTCGGCTTAACTAGAAGGCAGGGGTATTTGTTACCAGGCAGTCATGGTCAAGGTATGGCTTTGCCATCACTGACCATCACTGTCTCAGCTCCTGGTCTCTCCTGCAAGGTGGTCACAAGTCAGCACTGTGTGAAGTCTTTTCCTCGGAGACAAGCTCCTCCTCTGGCTGGCACCAGGCTTCAGCCTTTCCTTCCTCAGCATGGGATTCCTGGGAAAATTGCAATTTCCTGGAGACCATTGTGTCATTAGCCTGACAGCAGAAGGGAGGGGCACACGTGTGTCTCTCGAGTGTCTTCCTTCCTGCCAGGCCAGCTACAGGAGGGCAAGCTGTGCTGTGTCAGATGATCCACAGGGGACCCCGCTTCTGAAGGGCGGCTGCCCTAGGACACTCAGACCAAACCAAAGTTTAAAACCCTGCTGACGTGATGCAAACGTCAATTTATATCTGTTTATTTCCATACTAATAACTTGATTTGTCTTGAAGCAAGGTCACCCACTGTGACCTGGCAGCCCAAAATGCCATTTTCCAAGTGCAGCCAAGCCCTGCTGGTCCTGTCGGGTTCCCAGCCTTCACTGCCTGGGGCTCTGGGAAGACCTGGCTCCTGCTCTCAGCTCTCCACCTACTCTTCCCCACAGTAAGGAGGGAAGGAGTGACTGTCTACAGAAAGCCATAGAACTGACAGGTCTATCTACAGACCCCTGCCACCAGCAGAGGCTAGAGAAGGGCCACAGAGGCAGTGATTGGTCTGGGATTGACCAATCACAGTTCCAGGATTAGTAAAACAGACCTCCCACTCTAAGGAGGGGCTCAGGTAAGGCAGAGATAAGTGGAAACTACAAAAATGAGTCCAAGGACACTCCCACTTTTTATCACCTTTGGGGTCTCAGTCACCCTAACCTGTCATGGGGTGACTGTCCCCCAAAGTAAAAAGCAGGAATGTTCTTGGGCTTGTCCATGTCCACTTTACTAAAGAGCAGAGAATCTCTCTCTCTCTCTCTCTCTCTCTCTTTACTTTCTCTTCTTTCCTTCTCTTCTTTCATATTTATTGTCAATAATAAGATACATTGTATGAGCAAGTCTTATGATGTCTCCCTCCTCCCTGTCCGCACCTGCTGGGGTTTCTTCTAGGTGGGCTTGCTGGACCAGTCCACGGTTTAGGGGGTTATGGATTGAACCAGAGGTAGCCAGTTTTTTTTTTTTCTGCCACCATGGATCTTACAATCTTTCTTCCCCCTCTTCCTGCTCAGATCCCTAAGTTCTGGTGGGTGAGTTTTTTTTTAACATTTTATCTATTCATTTTCAAGCAGAGAGAGAGAGAGAGAGAGAGAGAGAGAGAGAGAGAGAGAGAGAGAGAGAGAGAGAGAGAATGCACCAGGGCCACCACTTTGTGGGTCTGGCTTATGTGGGTCCTGGGGAATTGAACCCCGGGGCCCTAGGCACTGGTGGCAAGTGCCTTAACCACTGAGCCATCTCTCCAGCCTTGATGGGTGAGTTTTAAGTCTGTTTTACTGTTGAAGACTTTAGAGTCTCTGGATTTCTGCTTTGGATTATGCTGGGTGTCCTCAGTGTCTGTCTCCGTTATCCTTTCTCAGGTTATCTGACTTGCTGTGGAGGGAGGTCTCTTGCTCATCTCGCCGCTTCCTCAAAGGGTTAATTTGAGCTCCATATCATAAGTTATGGATGGTTCATCTCCTGCCTGGGTGACAGGCCACCTCTCAGGTCCTCACCCAAGAACAGAGTCAAACGCTGCATAGTCTCCCCCGTGTGTGGTTCCTTCTCTTGATATGTTTCTTCCAGGCCCACCCAGGGGCTCTCAGGCCGCGTGAGGGCTCCTATTCCTCCCTCCCTGGTCCACAGACTCTGCCTTCCCCCTCCTGTCTTCTGGATAAATATAATTGAATAATTTAAATCCTTCTTTAAGTACAAGCAGACAAGAACTCAGGGTTTGGGGTTTGAGGACTTTCCTGAACCCCAGTTCCTCTCTACAAAGCAGGTCACAACTTATGCCTGAGGTAGGTGGCTGTGGCGCCCTGGTGACTTGGGGACCGCTCTCTAGGAGGGATGTGACATTGTACTGTACTACCATCGTCAGATCCTGATACACAAGCTGCATCGCTCGGGAACCTTGTCAAGTCCCCGTGCCTTCCTGCTGGTGACCAGACCAGCTCTGCTGTGGCCTCCTTCCCACAGCGGCCACTGTGTTGCATCTCCAGCCTTGGATGGCCTTGCTGTCTCCTCCAGGGAAAATGGCAGTCACCTCACAGGCCGCTCTGCCCAGGGGCAGCAAGTTATCCTCCTCAAGTCAAGTGGAAGGGAGGAAACGTGGTGAAAGGAGCAGGACGGAAGCCTCAGCCTCAGGGCTCAAAGATGCCTTCTTGAGGAAGGCCGGCCTTGCCCTCCTGTCAGAGTTATCTTATTTAATTTTTATTTATTAAGTTGCACATGTGTGGGCACCAGGGTCTTTTGCCTGTCAAACATTAAGTGGGTGGCTGGGGAATTGAACCAGAGCCAGCAGTCTTTGTAAGCAAGTGCCTTTGACTATTGAGGGATCTCCCCAGACCCCTGACAGAGTGTTTTATCACCCTGTCTGTTACCATCGGGAATCCCAGGAAGATAAAAAAGAATGTGTGGAAAATTAATTCTCTGTCAATTGTCAACTCTGAAATCACTACCTGTGAAAAATTTAGGAGGACTTAGGAATGATTTGCATTGCTTTGAAAATGATCCCCAGCTCTGTGGAGTTTGATGTCCCTGGGGCCCAGGCTGGGGAGGGGGAAGATGGGGAGACCAGGGGTCACCTCACAGCTGGTCACTAGGAGCACATGCACTGACCCAAATCACTGGCCTGCTGCAGGGCTGGGAAGATGCTCAGTGATACTTTCACTGTGTGATGTCACATCCTGTCCTTAGCTCCCTGGTTCCAGATGTGGGGCTTCTACTCCTTAGACTTTTGCAGGGACCTTAATGTGGTAACAGCCATGGAGTCCCTGCTGTGTGTCCTTCATTCTCCAGGGAACCCTTGTGACCACAGCCAGCTGCTCCCCCTCCCCTGCCCCAGCCAGGAAAGGGCTCCCCAGGAATCCACACCTCTGCCTTCCTTCCCCATCCACTCCTGAACTGCTGGTGGGAACCCAAGGGCAGTGGCTGGCTGATGAGCCAGGAAGTCCTCTCAGCAGGGTTTCGCCCACGTGACCAGACAGTGAGGGTCTTAGCTGTGCCAGCTGCGCAAGGGCTTCCCGAGGTTGAGAAGGCTGCAGAGAGATGAGGGACACTTAGAGACTCTCCGTCTGTCCTCTTGTTTCACAGCTGCATTCTGCTGCTGTGGCCAGGCCTCCCGATGCAGGAGATTGGGGTGCTGGGAAGAATTAGGTGCCCTTAAAGATGCAGGAGACCCCAGGCCTATGGACCCCAACTTTGTGTCCTTGTCCCAGTTATCAAAGAATTGAAAATGCAAGCTCAGAGAGGGGTAAATTATGAATTGTGTGGTTGATTTTAGAGAGGTAGGATCTAGAAGGAAGGCCCAAGCCAGAGGCAGAAAAGATAAAGTCCCTCACATCTCCAGGGAAGAAGCCTCTGGGGAAGGGACACACACACACACACACACACACACACACACACACACGTGGAAAGCAAAGCAGGAGAATGCAAGCCAAAGGAGCTCCCTCTCCTCGGGGGTCAGAGAAGACTGAGAAAGGAAGGGACTCAGAGCTTAAAGAGAGATCTCATGGCAGCCCTCCCTCCTGCTCGTCTGTAACCTGGAGAATGGCACCCTGGTCCACCTTTCCTGGTGACAATGAGGTCTTTGAGCTACTTTGTATTATTGTCACTTTAGGGCTTGCCAGGACAGGCCACCCTCTTCTCCCAGCTCTAGTGCTGTAAGCAGACTTGGCACGGCGCAGGGACATCAGCTGGTTCAGACATGGTCATTGATCACAGGTTCTCCCCTGCCACCCACATGTCTGCCACAGGCTGGGGCGTCCTGGCCAGATGCGGAGATGGCTGGACGAGACATGGATTTCCAGGCCAGCGCCTGAAAGCTATGCCTTTCTTTCCTCCCAGAGTCTACCTGCCAAGGCAGCCACCTTAGCTTAGCTTGTCCCCTCCTCCTTTGACCTCATGGGAAGTCACCATCAGGGTGACATGGTGACGGCGGTCTGTGGCTTCAGGACCCTCTCCATCTAAGAGCAGATTTCCTGCCCAATCCCATGGCTGGTTCCAAAGGTGCTATGGTAGCCATTGGCTTCCAGACTAGAGAGACAGACTCTGACCTCCCTGACCCCACTGTTTGAAGCCAAGCCCCTCCCCAAGAGAGGGTGGGGTGCATCCTTGGAGCCTGGGGAGGATGGCTCAGTGTTTGTTGCTGTGTGATGTGCTCTGTTCTGATGCCCTGGTGTTCAGGATCCAAGGACTGGAACGGACTAAATATCAGTCCATCATACGGGGAAGGAAACTGACACCGGAAGGAGATGGACGTTCAGAATCGCCCTTGAACTCGGAGATGCTCCTGTGCTTTTCAGGTCTTCCTGACACATGAGGCACTTCTGGCTCGCCCGGAGCAGCTTATCCTCCTGATAGATTGATTGTCTTTAAGTTGCTGGCGCTTTGAACGTGCCGAAGTTCAGCTGCAAGACGGCTGCCCAGTGGGGACTTGGTCACTTCTGCTGTCCAGTACCACATGACAACCGAATCTTCGGGAACTTGAGAGAGTGAGGAGTTTGGACTTGTAATAAACAACCAAACTGAGAAGTCCTGGATCCTATCAGGGCTGCTTTCAGAAATCAAAGCTACCTGCGAGGGTTGGATGTTTGCAGGCCTGAGTCTGCCTGAGAGAAAAGCCTGGTTTTCTCTCCACACATTTAGCAGGGACATAGGTCCTGGCCACTGGGTACCCCCGAGAGTTCTGGGGAGTTCTCTGTTGTCAGGTCAGCCGGGGGTAATAGCAACAGCTCATGCTACTTCATTTTCTTCTCCCCAACCTACGATGCCTGCTGCACAGGATCCTGGGAACCATAAACAAATTTTCCTCCCAGACTGTGACCTTCCCATTCCTCCTGGTGCTCAGCACTGACTGCCAGGAGAAAAATCAAAGCAAAGGCCTCTGGGGAGCCTTCAAATTGCAGAGTCGGGCTTGATCAATAGATGGATTTCAGGAAGGATATTACCATCATGCCTAGCTCCGAGGCTGGAAATATATCCTGTGCTCCCCCAGGTACGTGGGGGCCCGGAGCCTTACAACTTGTTGATTTTGCTCCATAAAGCAGGTCTCTTTCCCACTCCTGGGAGTGCTTTACAATAACATCATCAGGTCTGTGGAGAGGCCCAAAGCAAAGAGTACTTAAGCATGTCAGAGTGGACCCTGGAAGTGGCCCGTGGAGAGCTGTAGCATAAACACTTCTGCAGTGGAATGGGCAGGACGCAGACCCAATTATGTGTGGGAGCCCGGGGAGCTTACCCACACACCTCCACGGGGCCTGCAAAATCAATGGTTGTTAAAAAGTGCTGGCGATTAAGGAAGCCACGCAGGGCGAGGCACAAGCATCTGTCACAGGTGTTGGGAATATGTGCCTCAATGAAAGGATTTAAAGTGGCCATCAAAGCCGTCTCCTCCAAGAAGCACTCAGGAGACGCCATGTAAACCCATGTATCTCAAAAGCTAGGTCTTAAGATCTGATTTCCAAAGATCAACTACTTTCAGTAAGACTTCAGTATGCTTTCTCCAGATAATGGGTGGGTAAATGTAAGCAAGCTTTCCTTTATTTGAGAGTAGTATTATAGGCACACGGCCTTGCTGTCAGTTTCTCTGACATTTTTTTTTTTGCCTTGTAGATATATTTATATATTCTCAGAAGGTGCATGTGTGTCTGTTCACACAATCACTGGTTTTGTAGGTAACCACTGTGCCACAGCACAGAGAACGCTGGACAGAGGAAGCAGCCTCCCCCACCCCACCATCAGCTTGTTCCATGGGGCTCGCTCTTTATGACATTTTGGAGAAATTCCAAATAAATGACTTGTGGCTCATTCTTGGGTAGTAAAAAGTCATCCACTCGTTTCCAGTCATGAAATAGGTCTCAGTCGAGTCGGTACACAGGTGGAGTCCAGGTCAGTAGCCAGAGCGTCCAACTTCATTGAAGTTTGGTATCTCTCCTCCCTCACCGGGTCTGCTTTGGGCTGAGTCACTGTGGGGCAGGGAGGAAGTGGGTTTAGCTTATATTTACCTCCCTTCTCCTCACCCTGTGCCCACAGGTGGAGACAGAAAGACAGAGGTCTTGAGACCCGCCTGGCTGGCTCTGCTACTCCCTGGACTCCTGAGGCGGGTGTTGCCCAAGGCTGTTGTTCTAACCCTAACCTCAGAGGGAAAACAGAGAAGCGGTGGGAGCCTAGGCGAGCTGTCCGCTGTCCGCTGTCTCAGGGCTGGGGTCCACAGAGCTGGGGGGATGGCGCAGGGGGGTCCGGTGGGACACAGAGGCGAGCAGATGTGTATTGTATATCCACGTGGTTCTTTATTCAATTGGGGGAACTTACATTTTATAGGAAAAGGGGGTCAGGGGGATGGGGAATGGGGAAGAGAAAAGGAGATTGGTTGATGGG
>PVHP010037965.1:0-17099 GCA_004024765.1 Zapus hudsonius | reverse complement strand
GGACCATTGCAGAAGAGGAGTGCAAGAGCCAGAGGCAGGAGGAGGAGGGCTTTGCAATACTGCCTTCTAGACACAAAGGGGCTGTGGTATTCATGACCTCACATTGGCTGTCACTACCTACATAAGACCTGCAAAATAGGAGGGGAAAAATGATGATATCAAAATGGAAGAGAGACTAGTTAGAAAGAAGAAGGGATCCAGTGGAGGGGGGATTCAGGAGGGGAAAAATAAAGGGTGATGGTGGGGATTATGTTCATGTTACATTGCATCTGTGTATGAAAGTTGTTAATAAAATATTTAAAAAATCTCATCAGGTATATGTGGTTTATTAACAGTGAAATCAAAAAAATGAATACTTTTTTAAAAGATGAGGTCTTATATACGTTTGCCCAGGTGGTTGCCTTGAACTCCTGGGCTCAAGGATCCTCCTATCTCAAATTTTCAAGTTGCTGGAACTGCAGGTGTTTTAGTTTTTGTGATCTATTTTTTATATAAAATTATCATTTTGTTCTACTGAAATTCTTACTACTTTAGAGCAATAAAGTATCATCTAAATGCTTTATATTACTAAACAGGAATAATGACATAACCACTAAACATCACCTACAAGAGAAGTTCAAATGTTAGTCTCATGCGTGTCTGATAGTATACAAAATACATCTTTTTCCTTTCTCATAAAACATTGAGATAATTATTCTACTCAGTTTCTTTCAGAAAATGCAAACTTTGTTGAGTTTTTGTCCTTTTCACTCCAACTTGCATGTAAATACAAAAAGCTCTATAAGCTTCCAAACTATGGTTTTAATACAAAAACAAAGCAATGCGTAAAGCCTGATATCAATACCTAAAATTTTACTTCAAATAGTTACGATTAGAAATGGTCCTTTTAAGGGCTGGAGAGATGGCTCAGCGGTTAAGGCACTTGTCTCCAGTGCCTAAGGCCCCTGGTTCAATTCTCCAGGACCCACATAAGCCAGGGTAGTGGCCTTGGAGTTCTCTCTCTCTCTCTCTCTCTCTCTCTCTCTCTCTCTGTATCTCTCTGTTTGAAAATGAATAAATAAATTATTTATATATAAAAAAAAGAAATGGTCCTTTTAAGTAATGAACTAAAAGCTTTGTAATTGCTATCATAGTAATAATTTTTCCAAGAAAAGCAATGACAGGGTCTTACTCTCAGTAGCCCAGGCTATCCTGAACTCACTATGAAGACCAGTCTGGTCTTGAACTCATGCTGATTTTCCTGCCTCTGCCTCCCAAATGCTGGAATTACAATAATGAGCCATCACACTTTGCTTTAACAAAGGAGTCAGTTGTATTAATGACTTATTAACTACTTTCTACAAAAAAGACTTTGGATAATCATGATATCAAAGAAATTTAGCTTTCCAAACTGCAGAGAGTATTAATAAATTCCTACCTGTTCTGGCATAGCACCATGTTCAATTCCAGTCTTCAATAATCTGTAGCAATTACCAAATAGATCCCATTTTGTGAGATCGTGGGCACTAAAATACATAAAAAATGCATTAACTTTATTCTAGATTAAAAGAAAATTTCAATTTCTGCTCAGCTTCAGCAAGCAGAAAAATATTACTTTATCTTCTTATATGAAATATATAGTGTGGAGTGCCTAAAGAAATCAAGAATAATCTTAAATTTTTTTCCTTTTTCATTAAGTTGATAAGAACGAGTTCAAATGTACCACACACATGTTGTTTTACAATATGTAAAGATTGTGGGATAGCTAACTAAGAGCTAATTAACATGTACATCCAAAGCTGGGTGTGGTGGCACACGCCTTTAATCCCAGCACTCGGAAGGCAGAGGTACTCCTACCTCTTTGCTGTGGGCTCAAGGCCACCCTGAGACTACATAGTGAACATGTACATCAACACACACACACACACACACACACACACACACACACACACACACACTTACTTTTTTTTCGAGGTAGGGTCTCACTTTAGCTCAAGCTGACCTGGAGCTCAAACTCACAGTAATTTTCCTATCTCAGCTGCTTGAGTGCTGAGATTAAAGGTTTGAGCCACCATCTAGCTTCATCTCACATTCATGATTTGTAATTTATTTTTAAAATATTTATTTATTTGCAAGTTGGGGAGGGAGAGAATGGGTGTGCCAGGGCCTCTTGCTACTGCATATGAACTCCAGATGCATGTGCTACTTTATGTACCTGGCTTTATGTGAGTACTGGGAAATCAAATTCAGATTGTCAGGCTTTGCAGGTAAGTGCCTTTAACCACTGGGCTATTTCTCCAGTTTATGATTTGTGTGTGTGTGTGTGTGTGTGTGTGTGTGTGTGTGTGTGTGTGTGTGTAGAACATTTAAAATCTTACTCTCAGAAATTTTCAATACTACATTGTTATTATAATCACTATAATGTGTGATAGATTTTTAAAAATTTACTTCTAACTAAAATTTTGCACCACTTGACCAAGATATATAACTCCCCACCAATCTTAAGTCTTACTTAGCAAGATTTCTAAAAGCCATCAACTGAATATTAAGCTATGAAAATCAACTGGTTCAATTATTTTGCTCCACAATACTGATCAACTTAAACTTTTAGAGGATATTCTTAAAAAACTCACACTTTCAATAACTAAAAAATAACAATGAAGTAAAAAATACTGTATCTCAATATTCCTCCTAAAATCCTGTTTGTTTTAAAAATGTCAAATATGAGCTGGAGAGATGGCTTAGCAGTTAAGTGTTTGCCTGCAAAGCAGAAGGACCTGAGTTTGATTCCTCAGTACCCACGTAAAGCCAGATGCACAAGGGGGTGCATGTGTCTGGGGTTCATTTGCAGTGGCTGAAGGCCCTGGCTTGCCCATTCTCTCTCTGTGTCTGAATCTCTCTCTCTCTGAAATAATAAATAAAATTTTAAAATATTGAAAATAATATTTTTTTAAAATATTAAAATATGGGCTGGAGATATGGGTCAGCAGTAAAAGTGCTTGCCTGCACTTTTATGATCTGGGTTTGATTCCCCAGCAACCATGTAAAAAGCCAGATGCACAAAGTGGCACATGCATATGGAGTTCATTTGCAGTGGCTAGAGGCTCTGACATGCCTATTTTCTCTCTCTCTCTGCTTGAATGCAAATAAAAAAAATAAAATGTCAAACATAACAAGACTAGTACATGTTATTTACTAAATCTATATTAAATAATACAACTTACTTATGGAATGAAGTTAGTCGCTTTAAGGTGGAAAGAACATTGTAAATATCATCATCATCTGCTTCTTCACCCTATGGCAAACAAAGCAAAGCTCTCATTCTCATAACTTCATTTATATTCACATTAACATCTATTCATATTCAAATTATATACAGTATAGATTCACTATAAATAAAAACTATAATACCTACATCTATAGATAACTTCCATGTTTTAAATAATGTGGTAACTGCAACTTTATGCACTTTACTACATAATTCTTTGAAATTGAAGTTTCTGTGAAAGAGTATTTTTAAGCTTTCTTTCTTTTTGGGGAGCAGTGCTGGGGATTGAAGAATGAACATCGTAACACTCAGTTATCACTGTTCGAAGCCCTATCCTTGGAAATAATATAATGATTATTTTCAAAATTTTATTGATTACTAGTTTCTCTGCAGCTTAAAATCAGAGTGAAAAATCATGACATGTTTGAGAAAAATTAAGAGTTCAAACATAGCAAAACCTCTTTTAAAAATCAGTTATATTAACTTAGCAGAAGTGCCAAAGCATAAATCACAGAAATGTCATACTGTATTCTGTAGGTAGGGGAAAAATAGAAATTCTAGAAATAATTAGAAAAATAACTAGCTGGAAGTTTGTTGCTTTTCTTTGTGCTAGCATACCACTTGTGAGCAAGCATCCCTTATAAAAAACATGTAATTTGCATGTTTATTCATTAGTACATTATAATAATTTGGTAACTTAAAAATGCAAGCTGGGTCCCAGAAATAGGAAACAAATGATGTAAGAAAGAATAATTACTAGTGAGACTTTTCTTAAAGAGGAAAAAAAAAACTAATATAAAAAGCAAATATAGGTCAGATGTGGTAGTGCATGTCTTTCAGCACTCAGGAGGCAGAGGTAGGAGGAGTAAATTTGAGGCCACCTTGAGACTACAGAGTGAATTCTAGGGTCAGCTTAGGCTAGAGTGAGACAGTACCTTCTTGAAAAACCAAAAAAAAGAGCAAATTATAACTAAGGTTGGTTTTTATAGGCTGTACCATTGTAATAATGTTGCTAATTCTGAAAGGGGTAGAGAATTAATTCCAGATTTTATTTTAAAATGGCAATGATTTACACACTAAGATATTTTGAGTTATTATTAGCCATAATTATTATATGCATTCATTAACTTTAGAACAGACCTCTTGCAATAGGTCTTCCACAGAATGATTGAATCGATCTACAAACTCATCAATCAGCTGGCTCCGAGCTATATCAACTCTGTTCTGGATGGTATACTCTTCGCTGCATAAGATGCTGTAGGTTTTACTGCATGCTTCTAGAACATCTGATTCTACATGTTTCTCCACGACAAACTTAATCTGTTTTAATAAAGCATCCAGATGCTGAGGAGGAAAAATAAAAGCAGTGATATTTAGATCAATGATGAAAAATTAAAATTTGCATGTCAAACAAGCCCATGTAATTACATGAAAATAAAACAGTTGGTTAATAGAACAACTTTAATAGCAGAATGTCAATTTTAGTGTCTTACCTTTTCCATTCTACCTGTGCTGTAGATTTCCAGATCAAAATACTGTGGGATTTGTAGCAAGTTTGCTACCTTCTCTGCATCTGCAGAATACTAGGAAAGGTGGCAAAGAAAAAAGCATAAACAACAGGTCACTGAAAGCAAACTAAGTGGCATATCATAAAGCAAAAAATGACATATACCTTTGATAGTAACATAGGAAGTGTGATAATAAAATGCTCAGTCAATTTGTTTCTATCATCAATTTGAGTTTTCCTTTCTTTGGCTGTTAGCACCTAGAAATAAAGTAAAATGATAAAAGGAGTGTCACA
Organism: Zapus hudsonius; assembly: GCA_004024765.1. Taxonomy (NCBI): domain Eukaryota; kingdom Metazoa; phylum Chordata; class Mammalia; order Rodentia; family Dipodidae; genus Zapus; species Zapus hudsonius. The sequence continues at coordinate 12,051 of PVHP010037965.1, read as the reverse complement.
CGCTAATTTATAAATCTCAAATGTCACTTAGAATGATGAAGCATTAGCAGATGACAAAGAATTTTAAGAGTAACAAACTACTGAAATAAATAAATGTACGTTCATGGAAGTATCTTTACATGCACTATTACATTCTTAAATGGTGAAAATTCATTGAACTTATTTAACTTAAATAAAAGTATTTCTATAAAACTATAATTACAAACAGAAAAATTAAATATTTTCAGTTGAGTGTGGTGACACACACTTGAGAGGCTGAGTCCAGAGGATTGGGAATTCAAGGGCAGCCTGGGCTATATAGTGAGATCCTGTCTCAAAAAAAACAAGATGCAAGCAAGTAAGCAAACAAACAAACAAATAAAACCCACTAACATTTTTCCATCATTTAAATCTAAATGTGAACAGTGATTTTTCCTATTTTGAACACATGCATAAAATAAAGTTTCAATACTAGCAGAAGCTGATCAATTTTCATATATTTAAAAAACATTAATAACATTTTGAGTCTCCTTGCAAGTAAGTGGTGGCAATCAAGAGAAAGAGAGGTATAGCCTGTAGGTGTGGAACAAATTTAAGCTGATAATGCTCACTGCTTTATCCTGTATCTAACTTGTTAAAACATATACAGGTGGTTCTGACGGGAAAATATCAAAGTGTAAACTATGTTTACAATAGTCATTTCCCCAAGTATTTTGCATCTTGTTATTATGCTGAAGGTATTTGTCATCAAGATGGAGTAGAAACATCCCATCAAAAAATGGAACTATGGAAATGAGAACTCCACTGTTTAAGAATATGTTAAAGATGATGCTTCATGTCTGATTAGTATGGCATGAAATGATTAGAGGAACTACACATTAAGTAGATGATATGTTAAGGAATGTATTCAGGATATGGAGGAATTTTGAAATTCATTTGACTATAAAAGGCTTATGACAGTGATTCCAGAGAAATAGCCATTTATGCTTAAATGATCCTTATAGCAGGCATTCTAAATATCTAAATGCATCTAAGTCCTTACAATACCCCTGAAGAGATAGCAAAAAGATCATGACACCTATGAATAAAAAAACTGCCAACTGGAACAAAACTGCATACAATTTTTTTCAACTTAAAAACCCCAGTTTTAGTAATCTATCCCAATGCCATACCTTGCTCAAGCATATGACATATACATGATATTATTCATAGAACTTTATTTCTAGTAGAAAAACCTACCACCAATACAAATGACTGTCAACAAGTGACTTTCAGTAGTGTATCCATATATATACATGTACACACATATACATACATATGTACATATGTATATCCTTTAGAAAATTAGGATATCTAAATAAACATATGGAATATCTAAGAAAAACTGTTAAATACAAAAAGAAATGTAGAGAACAGTATATAAATCAAGCGATCTTTAATTTAATGAAGGACTGATGATAGGTAATAAAAACAGAGTAATATACATATGTATGTATATATATGTATATTTGTCAGTATTTGCAGAACAAAAACACTCAATGAATTAACTAGAAGCAAATCAAAGTAGTTACTATTAGGAATGGAATATAAAGTACATAAGAATTTTTTAAAATTATTTTTTATATGGGTTTGACTTCCTAACAATGTAAATGTTTTACTTATTTGAAAAAATTAATAACAGAATATTTATGTATTTCTCATCTCTATCTAGTGTACTTTACTAGTAGAAATGATAACCTATTAATAACAAACAAAAACAGTATTCTAAATTTGATCTTTAACAGTTTCTATTGAAAGGAACCATGGCTCAGAGCACTGGCCGGATCTTGTACAAGGAATCTCTCTCATGGTATGTGCTCTCTGATAAATATCACCCTTGGGAGAGTCTTTTTCCCACAATGAAATGTTGACAATAGGATGTTGTAGAAAAATATTATGTAATTATTTTTATTATAAAACTGTTTTGCATTACTGGGAAATGAACCTAGGGATTCACTAGGCAAGTGCTCTAGAACTGAGCTATACCCCCAGAACATTGTGATTCTTGAGGCTAAGGCCATTGAAAACACAGAAATACCCATCTTACTTAATCTATTCAATCACTGATTCTGAAAAAGGTCAGCAATCTCATCATGAGAACAGGCAAACATTCTTATGAAGAGGTCACATGGAGAACCACTAAGCTTTTCTACTACCCAGTCACTACAAACTTGTCAGCCACTTGTTTGAGTCATGGTAAATGTCTGTTCTGCCACCTCTGTGAAGCCTTCAGATGCTAAAAATGTGGTTAACACTGTGAGAGATGCTGAGCCAAATAATAGTAAAAAATTAATGAATTTCTGATGTATACCAACTGTATGAAATAATGAAGGCTCACTACTTTAAGGCTCAAAATTTTGAGAATAATTTGTTACACATCAACAGATAACTACTCAAGCAGAAGAGTAGAAAGTAAAGCTGGGGCAGGCAGTTTGTTCTGAAAGGTAAGATCTGTGAAAAGATTAGACATTAGCCCAAAGTGGCATTTATTTGTCATAGAGCAATTTACTACCACTAGATATCTGAGTCTATTATTTTAACAGATAAAAAAGTTGCTATCTCTAATAAAATTAAACAGTAACTCCTAAATATAATTTCACATAGTTTCTAAAAAAAGTTCATTTATATATAGCTTGTTAAAATAAGAATCAAAGTAATTACATTTGGATGGCATGTCTATATGTCTTTTAAATTTATTAGTTAATCTACTACCATATTCTAAATTTGGCTAAATGAATTCCTGTAGTTTCATTTAATACACTGTTCTATCCCAGTGTTTCCCCTGGTAATAAGCCCTGGAAGGTTAATTATATTCAAATTCTTCCTGGCCCACACCCTGCAAAAGAGTATTTCAAAGGTGCTCTCAATGGTGGCAAGCTTCATCAGTAGGTTTCAAATGATCTCAGACAATTTTCCCACCATGAAGTTCCCCATCAATTTTTCATGTAATTCAGGGCACTGATGACTATTGCCTACATTTATTATTTCATTTGGGGGACAAAACAGTAATATTTATTTATTTTTTATTTTCAAAACAGTAATATTTAAATTCTACCACTTCTATTAAGGAAGTTTCCCATACCATCTATTTCACTGTCTAGAAACTAATATAAAAACTAAATATGGGGCTGGAGAGATGGCTCAGCGGTTAAGGCACTTGCCTCCAGTGCCTAAGGCCCCGGGGTTCAATTCCCCAGGTCCCGCATAACCCTGACCCACAAGGTGGTGGCCATGGTGCTCTCTCTCTCTCTCTCTCCTTGAAAATGAATAAATAATATATTAAAAAACAAAACAAAACAAAAAAACCTAAATATGTAGCCGGGCGTGGTGGCACATGCCTTTAATCCCAGCACTCTGGAGGCCGAGGTAGGAGGATTGCCGTGAGTTCAAGGCCACCCTGAGACTACATAGTGAATTCTAGGTCAGCCTAGGCTAGAGCAAGACCCTACCTCGAAAAACCAAAAAAAAAAAAACCAAAAACCAAAAAAACTAAATATGTGCTTTCCTGACATGACACAAAATCTATTAACTTGATCTGATCAAGCTTTTTACAAATGTTTACTTTACAGAATATTTATGGAGAGAAAAATTAAAGTGATATGAAATATTTGAAATCACAAGGAAAATTTTTTCATGACTCATTCTCAACTGAGACTCCTTTCAAATCCTTCACATTTTGTTTCATACATTTCAGACTCTATTTCTAGAAATCTTTATGTATATAATTGTATTTTCTTAATGTATCTTTATAAAATACCTCTATTTTTATAAAAAGTATCCTTTTCCCCTATTCTGTTTTGTTTTTGAGGTAGGGTCTCACTCTAGCCCAAGCTGACATGGAACTCACTCTAGTTCCAGGCTGGCCTTGATCTCACTGCCCTCCTATTTCTGCCTCCCTAATTCTGGGATTAATTAGGTATGCGCCACCATTCCCAACTTATAAAAAGTTTCTCTACAGAGTATCTTTATATCTATAAAGTAGCTTTATCTTTATAAAATGTCAGTTTTTGGTTCTTGTAACATTACTTGCCTTAAAGGAATATTAGTTTTTGTCTGACAGTAATAGCCTCTTCTGCTCTCTCATATGGTTATTCATGGCACAGTATATTTTTACCATCTTTTACTTGAAATATATTTATATCATTAAATGTGATTTAATCTGACAATCTCTACATTTTGGTTTCGAATCCTTCTCTACATTAAAATCCAGTATGATTTCTGATATGGTTAAATATATGCTAGTCATTTGCTCTCCATTATTTTCCTGTCTCACATCCCTTTTGTTTCTCCTTTATTTACTGTATTATTTTCTTTGGATGTTGAACTTGCTTTTAGTATATGACTATGATTCCTCTTAAACTTTTCTTTTGATGAATAAATGATTGCTCTAGAAAATAGAATATATACTCCTTACTTCCAATTTATTTCAGGTTAATGCTAATTATAGCAGTGACTGCTTCAAAATAGTTCCCTGTCTTTTTTTTTCTGCTGAGAATCACACTTAATATTTCTACTTATTAATAATTTCAACACAATAGTGTTTTAGTGATTTAAATTATTTCATGTCCCACTGAAGAAACTGAGATGGAAAAATACATATATTCAGCCATTTATCTCTTTATTTTTATTTATTTATTTTTGGTATTTCAAGGTAGGATTTTGCTGTAGCCCAGGCTGACCTGGAATTCATCATGATGTCTCAGAGTGGCCTTGAACTCATGGCAATCCTCCTATCTCTGCCTCCCTAGTGCTGGGATTAAAGACATGTACCATGACACGCGGGTTAGCTCTTTATTTTTGATGCAGAATATTAAAATGTAGCCCAGCCTTGCCTCAAACAAACCATGTCCCAGACTGGCCTGGAACTTGCAATCCTTCTGTTTCAGCTAAGTGGCAATTATAAACATGTGCCACCATGTCCAGCTACACAGTCTTTAATATGGACTATAGTTACCATCTGGTGATAGTCCTATTTATTGTGTGAAAGACATTTCATATAAGGCAGGCTCTAGAAACACAGTCATTCAATCTTTATTTGTTGATTCTTTAGAAATGGTTTTATTGGGGTGGGGAGATAGCTCAGTGGTTAAAGGCACTTGCTTACAAAGCCTGCCAGCCCAGGTTCAATTCCCCACTGCCCATGTAGCCAGACGTACAAAATGGCATATGCACCTGGAGTTTGTTTGCAGTGGAAAGAGGCCCTGGTATGCCCATAATCTCTATAGCACCCTCTCTATGCCCACAAATAAATAAAAACTTAAAAAGAAATGGTTTTATTATACATTCATTTCTGAAAGAATTTTACTTTGTTTAAAATTCTTGGTTGGCAATTTTGTTTCTGACTTCTGTTCAGATAAGGGTAAGTCGTACTGATTTGAGCACAATCTATCCAAATTAAATGACCACTAACATATTCAAAAACAGTAGGGATTCTAAAAACACAGGCTAAAGATCTGAACAATAAAATTTTTGAGCAGACATATCAGAAGTCACACACCATTGATCTCAAGTAAAATAGTATATTCAAAGTAAAGGTGGTTCTTGTCTGACTTGACTTTCAATTGAGTTCTTTAAGGTTACCCACCCATTTAACCAGGGATGTGTGGAGACCTTAACTAACCCTTTAACGGTTTCTTATTTTTATGATTTTTTTCAATTAAATTTCTGGTTGGCTTACTACTCTTGAAAACTGGGTCGACTACTTTTGATCATCAAAATTGAAAATTTCCCCTGTACATTTCTACTCTGAGTATTTTTGTTGACTTCTACTTAACAAAGCTATGTGCTATTTGTCCATACTGAATATATTCTCAGTGGGAATAGCTGCTGGGATTTGCGGCCAATGCTATTTTGGCAAAACTAAGATCTTAAAAGCTGTGATTTTATTAATTTATTGTGTGTGGGGGTGGGGTCTGCAATGCCATGGCATATATGTAAAGGTCAGAGGACAACTTTGGGTGTTGGTTCTTGCCTTCCACTTTGCTTGAGGCAGGATCTCTTATTTCCTTCCCACTGACAGGCCAGCTGGTTGACAAACTGCTGAATGATTCTTATGTCTCCACCTCCCTTCTCATTTTAGGTGTGCTGGGATTATAGATTCTAGCACCACAGCATCTTGCTTTATGTGGCTTCTGGAGATCTGCACTCATGCTCCAGATGCATGTGCCACTTTGTGCATCTGACTTTACATGGGTACTAGGGAATTGAACTTGGGTCCTTAGGCATTGCAGGCAAGTGTGTTAACTGCTGAGTCATCTCTCCAGTCCCATTTTTATTTCTGCAGATAGAACTTGCCCACCTCTTCACACCAAGAGAAGACATACTCTCTACAATGATTATCATAACTCATCTAAATGAAGATGCATATGAACCAATACTCATTTATACAAAGATTATAAACTTTCTAAATAGTTTTCCTGAGCCTTTATGTATTTTTAACAGAGACGAACATAAAAAATTAGAGTACTATAAAAGCACTATAATAGTAGTAAGCACAGATGCTATGAAGTATAAAAAACGATTCTATTTCTAAAACCTTAGTCTCAGACAGGATATAAAGATGAAGCATATGGCATGAATCATTTAGAAAAATACAATGTTTTTAGACATACAAATACCAGTAAAAATTCTAAATGTTTTAGACAGTTAAGGAACATTACTTGAGTTCTCACTGATTTAACTTACTCTCTTGCCGGTACCCCTTCCCACTGGAGGATGTGCCTCAGCAGCTTGACGTATTGTACAAACCATAAGCTCTATAAGAGCACTTTCTTGACGGTCAGACATTGCTAAGGTGAAACAAAATATACAAATATGAATAGACAGTTTTATAATAACCACATATGAACATGAATAACATGAATACAATGATAATATAAGCTGCAAGCATATATTACTTATAAACATGAGGAAGTTAGGCTCTGTAGTTTTCTTATTTTTCTTCTTTTAAGTAATATGCAGTTGTGTTTTAAGTCAAACAAAAGAGGTCCATAATGTAAGAACTCTGGTCTTTTCCAATACTGTTTTTTCTAGTGCCCTACTGCTGAGTTTGGAATGCTAAAATTGTAATAGATTTCTCTATATATCATTTCAAAGCTTATATAATAGGGGGTTGTGAACCAGGCATGGTGGTGCATACCTTTAATCCCAGCACGGGAGAGGCTGAGGCAGGAAGATCATTGTGAGCTCAAGGTCAGCCTGGGCTAGAAAGAGACTCTGCCTCTAACTAATTAACTAAATAAATAAATGATTATTTTATTTAATAAAAAAAGATATTATGTATTTGAAAAATTAACAATAGATTCCAATGTCTATCAGGCAACACATGTGACTATCTTAGTTATAATTTAAGTAACAAAGTTTATTTTAATTTCCTAATAACCCACTAAATAATATAACTCATTATGGACAATAAATATTAAATTAAAAAAAATTCCTAATAATTCAATCAAATGATTTCCAGATTTTGTTTTGTGTTTTTTGAGATAGCCCAAGCTGACCTGGAATTCACTATGTAGTCTCTCAGGTTGACCTTCAACTCACAGTGATTTTCCTACCTCTGCCTCCTGAAATGCTGGGATTAAAGGCTTGTGCCACCATGCCCAGCTCTATTTCCAGGTTTTTGATATCATGAAAAATCTGGAAATAAGTACCATTAACACATATATGTTTGTGTAACTGAGAAATTTCAATAGAATTACCCAGATAGGAATAATGAGTGACATAAAATTATTTTTTAAAAATTTATTTATGAGAAAGAGGGAGGGAATGAGAATAAGTGTACCAGGGCCTCCTGCCACTGCAAACAAGCTCCAGATGCATGTGCAGCGTGGGGAAGTAAACTCAGGCTATTTAGAATTTGCAAGCAAGTATCTTTAACAGCTGAGCCACATCTCCAACCCCTAAATCTTAATTATAACAAATCATGATTATTTATTGCAATTTATACCCCTGAATGAGTGGTGATGTTTGATTCCTCATATCCCTATAGGGCTGGGAATTATAAACACCTTTAATTTTTGCCACTTCAATGGTTGTAAAATGGCATTTCACTATCATTTTGCTTGTTATGTAAAAATCAGTGAAATGGACTCTTCTGTTTTTGTTATCTCCCTAGGCCTCTTCCATTCACTCCCCACACTACTTTTTTACAATGAGGTGTTATGTTACCTAGGCTGAGAATGAACTCATGGGCTTAAATGATTTTACCTCAGTATCTGAAATTGCACATGCAAATATACAAGCTTATAAATTTTCTGCCCATTTCCTACTTTTCTTATCCAACTATGAAAATTCTCACGTTAGGGGTATTGACCTTTAATTGTTGAGCGACATACATATTTTCTTTCAGTTTGTTCTCTGTTGTCTGACTTCATGTACTTTTATTTTGAGGCAGGGTCTCCCTCTAGCCCAGGCTAATCTAGAACTTATTCTGCAGCTCTGGATGGCTCAAAATCACAGCTATCCTCCTACCTCAGCCTCCTCAGTGCTGGGATTAAAAGTGTGAGATACCTGGCTACGTGGAGTCTTTTGTTAGAAAAACTGGATCATCTTATCTCCTTTCAATTTATGGTTTCTTAAATTGTCTTTAAAGAATTCTATGTCCTAGAGATTAGAGAAATATATTCTTATTTTCTTTAATTCCTTTCTCTCTTTCCCTTCTTCATTTTGCTCTGTCTCTACTGATCACTAACTTTCATATCTTTAACCTGTCTGGCATTTATTTAGGCCGATAGTAGGACATATACCAAGTAAAGAGCCTCTACACTACTGTTAAATAAACCAGTGTTCCCTACTGAATCAAGTGTCATTTTAAAAACAAGTCTTGGGCTCTTATTTATAGGTAAATAGTTAGTCTAAGTATATTCTTCATTTAATTTGCTGACCTACTAGTATATTTTATGACTTTATAATTTTAATTATAGGGGATTACGACTGGTTTGTTAAAATATAACGTAGTATGTAACTTAAGTCAAACTCATCTGAGTAAACATGTTGCCCCCATCCAGTTATTTTTATAATTTTTTTGGCAATTTCTTCAATGTTTTTATTTATTTGGGAGAGAAACAGAGAGAAAAGGCAGAAAGAGTGAGTATGGGTACTTCAGGGTCTCCTGCCATTGCAAATGAATTCCAGACACATGCACCACTTTGTGCATCTGGCTTTACCTGGGTCCTGGGGAAATCAAGCCTGGGTCTTCAGACTTTGCAAGAAAGAGCCTTTTACCACTGCCTTTTAAAAATAGGCTTAAGGTTCTGTACAAACTTTAAAACCTTTTGCTTAGTTTCTGTTCTAATTTCAAATCTCAGAATGCTCTGAAATCCACTAGAACTGAACAGTATTATAAGAAAATTATATAGTGCCTTGGTATTTTTATAATCTCTTTAGCTAGGAATATAATATAGCTCTCCATTTTTGAGATCTTGTTCACATTATTTTCCATGTGAATTAATACTGATGTATAGTTAAACATGAATTTAAAAATTTTATCTGGGCACATGTGTGTAATGGGTACTTGTGCCATGATACATGTGTGGAGGTCAGAGGACAAGCTCATGGTGTCTGTGCTCCACCTTTTTTTGAGAGAGTGTCTCTTGCCAATGCAAACCAGCTACCATACTGAAAACAAATGTCTGACTAGTTGGCCTCTGTGCTTCATAGTCTCCTAGTTCTGCCTCCCATTGTTGTAGGCTCACACTGGATCACGGATGATGTGCCACTTTGCATCTGGCTTTATGTGGGTGCTGGGGAATAAAACCAAGGCCAGCAAGCTTTGCAAACAAGTGCCTTTAACTGCTGAGCCGTTTCTCTAGTCTCTAAACTTAAATTTTAAGTACATTTTGAGTAGTTATTCCTCTCTGCTTTAATATATACTTTTTAGTGTTGAAGATGCATATATATAGAGATTACAGTGAATTAGGTATAAATTAAAAGGAAAAAATTAAAATATGAAAAGTATGTTTATAGTATCTTAAAATAAACTGAGACAAAAGCAAAGACCAGAATTATCCTGTACAGATTTTTTTTTCTTTTTGTATGGGTGTGGTGTGGGTGAAGGCAGTAAGTCAATGTTGAGTATCTTCTTTTGGTACTCTCTACCTTATTCTTTGAGACAAGATCTCTCACTGAATGTAGAATTTACCAAATTCAGCTAGACTACCTAGCCTTGAAGCCCTGGCATCTGAATGCTCCTGTCTCCAGTTCCCCATCATTGGGATTAGTCATGTGCCGTCATACTCTTTGTAAATACTGTAGACCTGAATTTAGGTCCTCATGCTTGCATGGCAAGAATTTTACTTACTGAGCCACATTCCCAGACTGTACATGAATGTGTATGCATATCTTAATTTATTTTTGTATTTTAAGATTTTTCAGTATTTTAGAAAAAAATTAGCTCGTCTTAGGAAAAACATAGGAGAATAGAGTTATTCTCACTGGGTGTGGTAGTGCACACCTTTAATCCCAGCAAATGAGAGGCAGAGGTAGGAGGATAACAGTGAGTTTCGATGCCACCCTGAGACTATATAGTGAATTCCAGGTAAGCCTGAGCTAGAGCAACTTGAAAAAAAAATGAAGAAACAGACAAAAAAAGAAAATGTATTCTCCCATTATAATATCCATGGTACTATCGGGAACTATAACTCAATTTTCCAGTGTCCAATGCCATTGAATTAAAAACCAAACTAAATGGGAAAATAAGATAAAATCCAAGAGTAGTTGAGATTTAACTGAAATTTCCTTTGGGATATCACAACAAAAACCACAAAATAATGGGAACAAAGTAAGCATTAAGTCACAGGTCAGGGCCAAAATGACATACTATTGAACAAAGAGGAAACTACTTCCACCATTTATTATCTAACTATTACACAATTACCCAATAATTTTCCTCCCTCTCTACCTCTCTTCTTTTTAATTCTTGAGATCTCTCTTCATATATCTTCATTTTCTCAGTATTGCTTTAGACCTAAAACCTTGAATTCTGGGTATTTTCTTTACTATCACTAAAAATAAATGATTAAAGCCATCAACAGGGTTGGGAAGATGGCTCAGCACTTAAAGGTGCTTTGATTGTGCCCAAGTACACACATAAAAACAGACCCACAAAGGGCACACATGTCTAGAGTTGTTTGCAGCAGCAACAGACCCTGACACACCCATTCTTTCTCGCTCTCTCTCTTAAACAACCAAACATATTTTAAAAAAGCCATCAATAAAAAACAAAAACAAAACATCATTAGCTGTAGTGAGTCACACCTGTATTCCTAACAGTGATAGTAGGAACATGTGAAGTTAAGGCAAGCAAAAACTACTGAGAAAGCCTGCCTCAAAACAAAACAAAAAAACCCTAGGTGATCTATGTGCAATTCTCAAAGAAACAATGATATTATTATCAACCGTAGTCAGTAATATTTACTAAACACAGATTTTTATTTCTAAAAATTTATTATCCATAATGAGATACATTTAATGAACCAATAATGAGTTGTTATCCCCAGTTCCCAATACTCACCAATACTCATCTTCCCTATCCCTATTTTAAATTTATTTTTCATTTTTCAGAGGTTTAGTCTTATATCCACTCTTCTTGCCCCCCATCCCACTTTCCCCGAGGGCTCTCCTCAGTGGGGTTATTAACGTTCACTGTTGGGTAGGTAAATAAGGTCTCAGTCGGTCTTTGGGGAGGTGTGTGATTGTGTCTCAGAATATTTCTACCCACCCTGTGTCTAAAATCTGTCTGCCCCCTCTCCTGAAGAATTCGTTTATTCACTCATCAAGGGAGTCACAAAATTTTAGCATTAGAAGTGACCAGAGATCATTAGCCAAAGGTCCTTATGCTATAGCTGAAGAAGCTGAGACCCAGAGAAGTTAAGGGTTGGTCATGGTGTTCTTGCTACCTAGTGGCAAAGCTGAAAATAAGTACTCAGATGCTCATGATACACTAAAATTTTATCCAATTTTCACTTCAGTGTAGGATATGGAACACACACACACACACACACACACACACACACACACACACACACACACACA
>PVHP010037964.1:0-17114 GCA_004024765.1 Zapus hudsonius | reverse complement strand
TGCCAAGGAGCTGACCCCGCCCTCGGAATGAGTAATGAACTGAGACCACATCTCAAACCCCCCCCCCACCATCATAGTAAGCAAGTGACCCAAGAGGTGCCACTAGAAACTTTAAGGACATTTTTGTGACTTTCCTGTCATTTGGAAACTCCTCATGAACAAGTCAAGGAAACTTCAGTGTGGAGGTACAGGGATCCCAGAGAAAGTTAGCTACTACCTGGGACCTCTCTAAACACAGGCCCAGGGGCAAAGAAAGCATGGCTGGATAGAAGGGCAGGGTCCTCTTGCAAACCTCAGGGATATCTCTCTCATTCTCATCCTTCCTCACTCCTGCTTTCCTTCCTTACTTACTGTTGCATTTAGTGGTGGGCGTGCTTTTGGAGTTTTCTTCAGTCTCTTCACTCTCATTGCAGCAGGAAGGCAGAGAGCCTGTCACCATCATACTGATCTTATCACACCCAGCATCTGCACTCTTCCATAGCCTGACCTAGCTTGGAAGACAAGAGTTCCTCCATCTGTGTGCTCTGCTCCCAAGGTCTCTCATTCTCTGAACTCCCCTGCCCCCAGGCTGAGCTGTGCCTTAGGAGTCAGTCACTCTCTCACTTTGAATGTGTTAGTTAACATGTTCCATGCCTAGAGGAAACAAAAAGGCCAATCACCAGCTCTTCACCTCCTTTCTCCTGGGGCCACTGAAAATAACCTAGAGCACTTTTGCTTCAAAACTCCAGATTCCAGCAGCTCAGTGTAAAGGTTTTGGGGAGATGCTGGGGTCTCTGGCTAGGTAAGAGTCCAGCCCTGCCTGGGGCCAAACAAAACAAAACAAAACAAAACAAACAAACAAACAAACACAAAAAACCCTTTAAACTTGCTGAGTTTCTGATAGCCTGATGTTTTCAGCACAGCTGGGAAAAGGGCTGGCTCTAAAATGCTCCAAGGAGTAAGTAATTATGAGTCTTTACTGACACTACAAGTGGCCCTCTGGGAGCCTTTCTAGTTTATTGATATCTAGGAGCTTCCTCCTGGCCTTAATGCATTGCTGTTACACCCACTTCCCTAATCAGCAAGTAGAAGACCGAAATGTCCTCTTGGTGAGCTAAAGGGAACTAGAAAGATGGGTGGTGGTGGTCTTTGTCAAGAGTACAAAATGATACATTTCTGTTGATTATCACAAAACAATTCTATTTGTTTCCTTTTTGTGGACAGAATATGTGGACCTAAATCATTTTAGTTTTTATCTCACAAGCACCCACAAAACACTCCCAGGTGTTTCTCTTTCTGTGTGTATTGACTTTCTGTTGTGTTTCTAACTATAATAACAAAAAACAGTAAACTTTCAACAAAAAGGTAACCCTGACATTACTTAGAATTCCCACTCATAAATCTAGTATAATTTTTGATCAGGAAAGTCTTACCATTGTACCACTGTTGGCACATGTAACTTACAACATTATCCCTTTCATTTTCTACCCTGACATTGTATGTCCTAGTGACACTTCTTGGTTGCTATTAGTGAAAACAGTCTTCAATTTATAATGTCCATCTTGAATTGTCTTTGAGACATAGGTTTCTAACTACAGCTGGTCAAATAGATCTCAAGTTACAAGGGACATTTTTTTTTTAACTGTTCACAGTATACACTTAATTTTCTACAAACCCTCATTCCAAATGAGTTTGTGTCTCCACCTCTGATTTCCTTTTCCATCACACAGACCTCAGTGGTATTAAAAGTCCACATATGCTCTGTCTCATTTTAGGAAGTCCTACCTTATTACCTAGTGATATCCTTTTCTGTGTTTTCTGCTTACTGTGTTTCTCTGGTCAAACTTGATACCTGCAGCAATCTGACAGGAAGAGAGTTAAGTGTCACATGAGATGTCCCTCTGCCTTACTTTCCTGTTGAATAATGGTGTTTACAAGCAATTGCATGCATCACTAACCCCAGACAGCTTATTTTTGAGGGTTGTCATTTCTTCACACTTTGTTAGTATTTTCTCTTTTATCTGGATTAGTCAATTTTTGTATCATCTCTTATTTTTTCTTAAATGTCCCCATTGAGTGATCAAATTAACTTCTTTAATGTGTCTACATCTCATTTCATGCTATTTTCAATCCATCATATTGAAAGCAAGAGAAGAAATGATGATATAAATTTCCCAATACCCCACCCACAAAAAACCTCATTTTTGAATGTCTATCTCTTGAAAATTGCATGTATTTTTAACAGCTTTTAATGCATCTTTGGAAAATATTTCTTCACAGTGCATATCATTCCATAAATTTTGTTTGTAAATTAATTTTTGTAAACCATAGGACATCTTCAATAAGCATGTGATGATTTTTATTTGAAGACTAAAATTAATACAGTGTTTATCATTTGCTAGCAGGCTAGTAATGAATCTAGCCTGCAAGATTCATTTTCCTGAAAAGTGGCTTAAACATCCACATATGTGTGAGCACATGCTCATGAGCACACACACTAGGTTGAAGTAGTACAAACTTCAAAAAGATTATAAAATAGTTTGAAATGAAACTCACCAAATCTCAGACTAACAATCAGGTGTACTCAATTAACAGCTATTTCATCTTCCTTTGTATAATTTTTTGTTTAATTCAAAATTTTCATGTGCCTTTATCTCCTTGGTCATTATGGGAAGTTGTATTTATAATGTCACAAGGAAATAATTCAACTATATTGTACCAACATCATGCTCTGTCTGTTATTTTATTTAAGTATCAATATTCTTATTTTAAAACTGAGTAGTTAAAGAAATATTTTTAAAGTACTTTTTAAAAAAAGTTTGAACACTGACCTTAATAATGTTTAATCACTCTACAGAGGAAGTGTCTTTGGGATACTGGATCAATAGACACTTATTGGAGGGAGCCTTTGGGAATAGGAGAAAAATAATGAGTCTATTTCACATCTGACCTATAACTTCCCAACATAATATAAATAATTGATCTCTCCTCTCTTCTACCACAATCATAATACCTGACATCCCAGCAGAAAACATTATGTCAATACCATATGGATAACAAATGCATTGTGTGTAAGCCTATCATGCTCACAGACAAAATGTATGCAAATTGTGACAATTTTAATCCTCCCTGTAAATAAAGCAGGCATCAATTTTAAAATTGTACAAGGAAGATGAAACATATCAATATGTCTGATAGTTTCACATGCAGCTGCATGTGAAACTTTCCACCTGGAGAACAGAAAACCTATAGTATGATTATCAAGTTTAAATCTTTTTGAAAGAAGACTATACTTACAGCCAATTATCAGAAATAAATGAGGTTGTTATGCATATTAGGTGTATGATTTTGAGGAAATTTAGCTAGAATTAATGGATATATTGGGATTTATGACCTCAATTTTGTAGTGTTTGCATGTTTTTTCAATTTTTTTCCTCTGCGGTGTAAGGAAGTATTTGGGAAGCTGATGGTCTTTGCCTATGGATTGTTGTCTTGTTTTGAAGGTGAAATGACATAAAAGAAATAACAAACTCACTTCCTGTCAGCAATCCCCATGACAAATGTAAGAACAAGCCAAGACACTTGAAATTACCATTTAATCCAACTATTCCCTTAATCTTATCATGTTTTTCACAGCCAATTGCCAAAAGGTATAAAGGGGAAACAAAAATTTCAAAGGTATCTTGGGAAATCATATACCTTTATCATATCAGTTTACAGATAATGATGAATTTAAATGTGATGATGAGATTCATATCTGTGGCTGGAGAGATAGATCAATGGTAAGGTAATTTTCTGCAAAGCATAAGGACCTGGGTTCAGTTCCTTAGTACCCTCGTGAATCCAGATGCACAAGGTAGGCCATTCACCTGGAGTTTGTTTGCAGTGGCCAGAGGCCTTGGTGTGCCTCTTCTTTTTGTCTATCTGCCTATCATAAATAAATAAAGAATATATATTTTAAAATATTTTATTGAGGGCTGGAGAGATGGCTCAGCGGTTAAGGCACTTGCCTCCAGTGCCTAAGGCCCCAGGTTCAATTCCCCAGGACCCATATAAGTCAGACCCACAAGGTGGTGGCCCTGATCCTCTCTCTCTCTCTCTCTCTCTCTCTCTCTCTCTCTCTCTCTCTCTCTCTCTCTCTCTGCTTGAAAATGAATAAATAAAATATTAAAAAAATATTTTATTGAAAGCTTCCATAATTATAGACCGTAAATGATTGTGAATCCCTTTCCCTTTCCCATATTCCTTCCCCCTCACAGTCTTTTTGGTGTCATCATCTTTTCTTCCCTTTATGACTAGGTTTTATCAGGCACTGAAAAGTCATGAGTATCAAGGCCATTTTGTGTCTGAAAGTTTGCATTGTAAGCAGTCCTATCCTTCTTTTGTCTCTTACAATCTTTCCACCATCTCTTCTACAATAGACCCTGAGCCTAGGGAAGTGAGATAGAGCTGAACACTCCACTATGGTGTCTTTTGCATTATCCCAGTGGTCACTGCCATCTGAAAAAGAGGAGCTTCTTAAGCCATAAGTGAGAGTAGCATTATTATACGTGTATGTTTATTCAAAAAAAAGTGCTTACAAGGCAATTTAGTTGGCATAATATATGCATTTAGCCAGACAACAGCAGGTGTTACTCCCCTAGGGCTCATGACCTTCCCCACTATAGGGTTTTTACTAGGTCTTCAGTACCAGGACTCCAGTCCAATTAGAGAGCAGTTGGTTTCCCCCACAATAGATGTGCCACTACTGCCCCAGTTGACCCATTTGGCCTTTCTGACCCATCTTAAGGTTTGCAAGGTCCACTGCTGTTCACCACGGTTGATGACTTCTCTGTTACAAGCTTTCTGTCAGCTAGTTAACAGGGAGTTTTCCAGCAAAACTCCAGATTGATTTCTCACTGACCTGAAGTCTAGTCATATGTGGTCTTCAGTAATAGGGTCTTAGCATCTCATTCTGGTGAGCAACCAAGAGCTTTGACAATGGCCTGCAAAGTTTGGGGGATCTCAGGAAACTCTCTGGCCAATAATTCACTGGAATGTATCTCATCCCGGTCACTGAAGTTTTTCTTGTAATAATCTATCGTTACTGGCTATGCCATTATGTGAGGGAGAACATGTGGAGTTACTTCACTTAGTATGAGATTCATATCTCTTTGCATTGATGTTATTTAATACTGAGTACAGTATAATAACTAAAAGCAATATAGAATAACATATAAGGAGAAGTTTGTTTAGAGCAATTTCTGAAATATGTATGTAAAATCTGAGAAAAGAAGTTTTATTTAGGACATGTGGTATTATTTTTAGGTAGCCTTGTCTATGTTTTTCACTTACCCTATCTGTATGGACTCTCTACAATAGAATTTAGGATATATAATTTAGATACAGAAGATATATAACCTTGGGGATCAAGCAGTACTGAGATTTTACCAGACATCTACAAGAAGGGGGGGATATGTGAATTAAATGTATTATGAACTATATAATAATATAGATAAACTACTTAACTTTATTATAATAAAGATTAACTACTTAATGGTAAAATGGAAAGTGCAAAAAGAGAACACCACAAATATAGTCTACAATTAAATGGACTATGATCTCAATTTTAAGATAAGAAAAATGGCTCAATGTGTAAAACACCTGTGGTACAAGCAGAGTACCTGAGTTTAGATCTCCAGCTCCTATGGAAAAAGCCAGGATTAGTGGCACATGGAGCTTGTAATCTCAGGACTGGGGAGGTGGAGGCAGCAAGCTCCCGGGGTTGCTTGACAGTTAGTCTAGCTGACTTTGTCTTCCTATCCCAGAGGCCAATCTCAAGATCAGTCTTTTTTTTTTGTACAAGCTACAAGAGACCGAGCAGAACCTCTTCATGCATTCATGACAGTGTTTTACTTCTTAGATGTTTATAATTGTTATCCTCACATAAGTGTTACAAGTTCAAATACAAGTCCTAGACTCTGGTCAAGCTCAAAATAAATGAATAGTAATGTGGTGACTCCTTGAGAAGGGCCCTGCATTTTCCATGTTGGTAAATGAATCTGGATAAAACCCTTACTTTGAAGAGAAAAGGATAAAAACGTAACTGAAAACAGAAAATAAAAGACACCAAAACAAACAGACAATAAAACAAACAAATAAAAAAACCGAACTGATCAACATTTGATAAGCACCATGGATTTCCCCCCCCACTAGAAATATATACTCATAAATAAAATCACAATCGTCTGTGTGATATGTACCTGTGAGGGAAAAAATGGTCAAACTGTCCATAAACTTTACAAGTTCCATTGTGATAGAGGATGTAAGGAAATTTTTTTTTCGTCAGTCTTGTAAAATCAAATTAAGGAAAATATTGAGAATAATATTATTGGGGGAAAAGGAAGTAATCTAGTTCACATTTATAACATTCCTCTCCACTGAAATGATAATTCATTTATGATAAAACAGTTACGATGATCTAAAATCTCATCATTACATTCAATGACTCAGATCCATGATTTTTCATTACTTTGCAGTTTTCTGAATGTCAAAGAAGTTTACCTTAGTCCCATAAACCTAATAGCATTTCTCAGTCATCTCTTGCAAATAGTTTAGGTATATTTGAAGGCTACAGACTAGGCTGTGGTAGGAGCCACCAAAGACTTTGCTTTTTATTAATATTTTATTTATTCATTTTCAAGCAAGGAGAGAGAGAGAGAGAGAGAGACATAGAGACAGAGAGAGACAGAGAGAGAGAGAGAGAACACCAGGGCCACCACCTTGTGGGTCTGGCTTATGTGGGTACTGGGGAATTGAACCTGGGGCCTTAGGCACTGGAGGCAAGTGCCTTAACCTCTGAGCCATCTCTCCAGCCCAAGACTTTGCTTTTTTGCTCTAAGATTTCTGTTTTAATACTTTCTGATTAGCATGTTTATTCCTTAGGATAATATATTTTGACAGGTTATATTTAGATTGGCAGCTATCTTGGCTCTTTCATATAACATATTATTTCTGCTCTTTAAATTTTCACCCAGAAGGCATCCATTATTCACACATCTTTCTAAATACCGGAAGTTTCCTTCATAACATTTCCAAAGAATTAATATGGTAAACAGATTCCTGAATTTCAAGCATGGGAAATCATCTACTTAGTCAGATATCCTCATGAAAGAATAACATTTCTATTTGAAAAATATTCTTCAAAATTTTAAATATCAAGTATCCAAAATATTTTATATTTTAAAGTAGAAAGACATTAAAGGAAATTAGTTATAAGGGTTGGCATGTCCAAAAGACATAATCCACTAGGGTCGTTTCCTCACTGTGCTTTTTGGACTTCAGCTACTCATTTTAAGTTTTAGTTATGAAATATATGTAGGTATGTCATGGTTTGATGCAGGTGTCCCCCACAAACAATTGAATGTGTTCTGATAGATCAATCCTCAGCTGATGGCAGTTTGGGTTTTACAACCTCGATGAAGCTGTGTTGTTGGGGGCGGGCTTATGGGGTTATAAGCTAGCTCCCCCTTGCCAGTATTTGGCACACCTTCCTGCTGCTGTTTGCAGTGTTGTGGCAGAGGTGATGTCCAGCCCTCTGCTCATGCCATCGTTTTCCCTGCGAGGATGGAGTCTCCCCTTGAGTCCGTAAGCCAAATAAACCCATTCCTCCACTAGCCGCTTTTGTTTGGGTTCTTTCTGTGCAGCAACTAGAAGGCTGACTGCAACAAGGTAAAAATAATCTTTCTTTTTTCCTTTTTAAATTAGTATGTTTATTATGAATAATTATATACATTGTATGAGCAAATCTTGTAATGGTGCCTCCATTTCCCTCCTGTCTGTTCCCTACCCACTGGGGTCCCTCCTTGGTGCACATACTGGATTTGTCCATAGGGTTATAAACTGCACCAGAGGTGTTCAGTTTTTTTTCTTCCCCCTTTTGTGGCTGAAAGGAAAAATGATATAATGGAAAAAAAAAGTGGATGGACTTGGAGCAGATCATTCTTAGTGACCTCACACAAGAATAGATAGTCTAACATTACATATTACATACTCCCTCATATGTGGTTCCTAACTAGGTTAAGCCTGAACATTAAGAAAACCTGTCAGTGAAGAGACTGTAAAAAGAGGATGGAAATAATTGAGGGGGGAGTTGGAGAGTGGGGGAGCTCATATAATAAACTAAACTAATAATGAACTGACATCATAAAATCCTAACTTTCATACAGTAAGCTCCTGAGAAAGCTATGGGCACCACCTGGCAAGAGGGGCCATGAACTGAATGGGAGGATGCCTAAACCTAAGAAAAATTGCTTAGGCCTGCATCTTCCTGTCCTGATTATTAGTTCCTTCCTACACTGAGCTGTTGATCAAAGAGACTCACTAGGTCCCCAAAATGAGACAGACTTCTCTCAAAGCTCTTGAATACCTGCCCCAGGCCTAAGGTAACATCCTATTACTAAAGAAACCACAGAGTGTTGACAAACAACACCAAGAGAGCTAAACCAAAACCAAAACCAAAGAGGGTAATCAACAGCTTTCTGATTGGCTCAGTGACAAGGAACCCTTAAGTGGATCTGGGATTCATGGAAAAATCCTTTGGGAACCAAGAACCTGGGCTCCACCCAGGTTCCCACTACCAGAGACCTACAGAGAGGCTATACCAATTATAATCTTGCCAAAATAGCAATGTTGTCTCAACCTATACTGATCTCAGTCTCCAATGGAGATTGATTGTATTTTTTGAAGGCAGTGAGAGAGCAGGCAACAACCCAATTCCACCAACAAGACAAGTGATAATGGATGACATCTTGACAAGAGATGAATCACGGCCTATCATACAGAGACCAAATGAAACCTATGAGAAGTGATGAGATAAACAGGGGACCAAAAACCACAGCAAGTCAGATAACCCATGAAAGGTCAATGGAGACAGACACCAATGATACCCAACACAACCCAAAACAGAAGTCCAGAGACACTTAAGATCTCAACAATAAAGCAGACTTAAAACTCACCCACTATGACTCAGGGAACTGAGTGAAAGAGTGGACAGACAGAAAGAATGTAAGATCCATGGTGGGGAGAATATCCAGAGACATTGTCCCCTCAGCAACAACACACCTTTCTTTAATTTTTTTCCATGTGCATGTGTGTTGTGGTGTGTATAGTGTTTGTGTGTGTGTGTGTGTGTGTGTGTGTGTGTGTGTGTGTGTGTGTGCAGATACATATGCCCCATGTGCAAGTACTAGGAGCCCAAAGAGCATCAGTTTTCCTGTTCTATCTCTCAACCTTGTATTTCCTGGACATGGAGTCTCATTCTGACCTTGAAGCTGCAGTTTTCACAAGCCTCAGGGATTCACTGGTCTCTGCTTTCCACAGGACTAGGGTAATAAACATGGAAGACCAAACCCAGGTATCAAATTTGCTCATTGCTGTGACAAAATACCTGGCCAGAAACAACATAAGGAAGGGGAGGATTTGTTCAGGTTTATGGTTTTGAGGGGATACATTCCACCATGGCAGCAAAAGCAGGGCATCAGCTGGTCACATTTCAGTCAGAGTCAGGAAACAGACAGCCAACAAGAAGCCAAGCCACTGAAGATAAATAGTATATTTAGGGCATCTTGGATACTTTTCACTCCCAAACCTACTGTACTTTGCTGGGGCGACAGTTCAGTTATTAGAATGACTGCCTAGCACACTTGAAACTGAAGCCCTCGGTTTGATCAGAAGCATCTTAACCATCAGGCAGGCCTATGACTTTAGTACTCAGGAGGTCAGAGTAAAAGTGTCTGAAGTTCATAATCAATCTTTGCTGCATAGCAAATTTGAAGCCAGCTTGGACTATATGA
Source organism: Zapus hudsonius (assembly GCA_004024765.1). Classification (NCBI taxonomy): domain Eukaryota; kingdom Metazoa; phylum Chordata; class Mammalia; order Rodentia; family Dipodidae; genus Zapus; species Zapus hudsonius. The sequence goes on along the minus strand of PVHP010037964.1, from coordinate 7,302 downwards.
GCCAGTCTCCCAAACTAAAAATAAATAAAAAATAACAAATAAAATGATTCAAAATAAAATCCTAACTGCCATGTTCACAGAGCCTCAGCTGTGTCCATTAACTCTCTTTCTACAAAATTCTCTCCAGTATGTCTTGGTAATACTCACTGTACACAAACCAGCTCTTTTCTCAGTTTACAGTGAGAAAAGACACTCAGAATTCTGAGCCCACTGTTCTTCATAGTCGTTTCTGTTTTGTATCTGGAAAATATAGACTATTCACTTACAATAAAATTTTAACATCTGCTCTGCAGTTCCTTAAAACATTCTATTTTGTCTTTAACTTCCTGCGTTTTAGTTCAGAAAGTAAACACTCAGAAACTGGTATGAACATGAAGCTTACCTCAAGCATTTCCTTTTTCTTTAGGCTTCACATGTGGTCATTCATTTCCGCTTAAAAGCAGAAGCCAAGACAGGATTAGACCCAAGAAAGAAGTATTGGAGGAAATAACTGTGAGAAACAAAGGGAGTCAGCTAGAGAAGGCGGAGAATGTTGCACTGATACACAAAGCTTACCTCAGTGAATTTCCAGTGAAGAAAGGAGGGTAGAAGAACTATTATTTCAACCGTTAGTATAATTCTGTGAGGGTTTCAGTCAAGCTCACGGACAGTTTTTAATACCATCAAAGGCAGAAGTATACAAGCCACAATCAGGTTCGATGCTCAGGAGCCCAGAGAAGTGTTGCACAAGTGCAGCACAGGATTCAGAGGGAAGCCCTCGGGTGCCTGTCATGCAAGCTTTCTACAGCATGTTCTGACTTGAATGTTTCCATATTCCATATTCCATATTCATATCTCAGTCGAGATTCACTTTGCTACACATGTTCCTAGAGCAACTGTCCTAATATCCTCATGGGCTTTGGTGTGTGAGGGGAACTTAGAGGAAGTATGTTGATTGAAAAAGTTATGATGCTTATCACTTTGTTGTTGTTTCAACATGGGGCCACATCTTCCTTTATGCTTTGACAGGCCTTGGCAGCTTAACTTATGCTGGTCCCAAAGCTTGAGTACTTACTTAATTATAATCTTTTTAGGACAGGATTACTGCTTATGACTATTCATAAATATACCGAGGAAATGAGAAAAAGGAAGTGCCCAAGGAGGTCACATGAATCCACATGTAAAACTCTACCCCAACATCTTAATTTTGTATGAATATTTATAATTGAAGCTATATTCTATTCTATCAAAATTGTCTTTTCAGGCCTTGGGCCTCACCCTAACTCACAGTCCCACCTTATATTCATGGTTATATCCTCTTTGGCAGCAGGAAAATTAGAATGTAATTGATTGATCTTAGCATTTGAAATTTTGCACTAATCTTAGAACCATTTGGTATTGGACATTATATGAGAGGCAAAGAGCAGGACAGGATTAGATTTTTATAAAAGTGGTGAAAAATTTTTATGAGGATAAGCAGAAAGAAAGAGAAGAGGTAGCCAGGTAGAGACAGGAGACACCTGTTGAGGAAGGATAAGTTTCAGGGCAAGTACTTCTCTGACAAATCTCATTCTAGATAATGAGGTGAATTTGAGTCATTGTCTCCCAGTAAGCTTTTTGTGTTACTGGGAGGGTCTAGTCATTTGCTGGGAGCAGCTTGTGGGGGAACATGGCGTCACCATGGGTGTGACATTGGACTTGGCTTGTCAATCAAACTCCTGGCAGTAGGAGATCTGAGTGGCTGCTGCAACAATATTTCCTTGCCTGTTCACAAGACCTCAATGTAATTGCTTTATATATTTCAACAAATTTTATTGTTATTCATTTTAGGACAGTGATTTGGTTCCACTTCTTTTATGACTTGAAGTTGTTTCCTGTCAATGTTTGTTAGTGCAGTTTGTTTTCACATGACTTCAAATGCGGTCTGTGGATTACTTGGGTGGTTCATTGTACACTAACACCCCAGTTCATCACTGACCTGGGTGGGCAGAGTTGGGATAGCAGTAGGCCGACTGGCATAGCCACCTGGGAGAATGTGGCAGTGGGCAGCTCTTGTTTATTGTACAGATAAAGGTTGTTTATATAGAGGCAGAAGTAGGGACCTAGGCAGCAAGGGGATTGTTTGGGTCAGGGTAGTCTGTGGATGTCTCATGAGTTGATTGGCAGGGGCCACTAACCTGTGGATGCCTAGTTTGCATAAATTTGGGGGGGCTTTCTATGGGACTCTTGACATATATTGGATGGTGTTGGCTTCAGAGGAACTGTAACCTTTAGACTTTTATTATCCAGGTTTGTTATTACAGCTGGGGTGAGCTTAGGCCTTGAATTGTCTGTCTATTGCAGGGTTCACCGTGGCCTGCCAAGTTTTAGAATTAAGAAGGAGGCTTCGTGAAACGCCTACCAGTGTCCGATAAACTCAGATAAACTCAGAGATTATCGAGGTTTTAGGCTGACCTCAACTTCCTTTAACCCTATATCCTCCGTGCCTCTTAGCAGGGTCCCACATTCAAATATACATATGCCATGTCATGATTATGAGAAGCCAGCAGTGCATTGGACATGCTGTGGAATTGGTGTTATTTGTAGTAAATCATACATTTTCTTTTCTCTATTTCCTTCCATAATCAGTGCTTGAATTCTGAGTTATTTCTCATTGATAGGATCCCTATGGAAATGGAAATGGTCATCCTACCTTCTTTCAGCACTTTTTGTTTTATTTTAAAAATGCTCATTAAAGAAACATTTCTTACTCAACTAACCTTATTTTCATATCTTGCTCTAAGACAATATGAGTAATGAAATGGTACCAAGAAGGCTGTGGAGTTAGGTCAGCAGGAGAAAGCACTTGCTGTATGAGTGTGAGTAACCATGTAAAAAGATGGGTATGGTCACGTATGCCTGTAAACCCAGCACTAAGGGTGATGGAGACAGAAGGATCACTGGATGTTGTTGGTCTGCCCATCCAGTCCAACTGAAAATCTGAGCTCTAGGTTCAATGCAAGATTTTGTCTCAGAGAAATAAGGTGGAAGAATGATAGAGGAAGATATTCAGTGTCTCCCCCGTCCTCTGCTGGTGTGCACATGGAGCATGTGCATGTGTTTCTACACTCACACATGCATATACTACATACAAACACACACACGCACACATTACATACACACACACACACCACCTACTGCATATACAGACCAAAAATATGGTAACAAGATTAATCCATTACAATACAGAAGTAATGGGCACCATGAGTCATCCACTCTAAACCAAACAGTGGAAAACCATAATGAATTATTTCCATAGCTTGAGTGTGTATACTTTAGACTCCCTCTACATTTTTATGCTTAAATTCTATACCCTTGTATGATGGCATTAGGAATTGCAGTCTCTTGGAATTAAAATTAATACCATAATTAAGAAAAGAAAACGTATGAGCTATCTAATTTTTCTGCACATCCATTATCATGTGAGGGTATAACAACAGTAGACACAACTATGACAGTGAGCCCTCACCAGACACAGAATACACCTTGAAATCCCCATAATTTAGACATAATATAATTTGAGAGATAAATGTTTGTAATAATAATCCCAAACGGAAAAAAAATAGATTGAAGGTTTTTTTTTTTGTTATTCACTTGGAACATAGCTAGGATACCTAGCTATTTTAGGTAGCTATAATTTACCAAATATATTTGTATTCCAGAAATCTACCAGTATGTCCAATAATCAACATGTTCCACCATACATGAGATATTTTAATATGCAAAGAAGAGTGTTAGGTACAGCAACCCCAAGCTAAAGCAGGAATCTACCTTCAATTCTTTTTACCTAAAACTAAACTAGAGATCTTCTCACCTCCTTGGATTTAAACAAGTTCACTGATCTGGTTCAACAAGCATATGTACAAAACAGAGTTTAAAGATAATCATTGTATTGGTATGTTAACTAATAAAGGTATTTCAATGTCCTGTGGTGTGTATGTTATAAGATACAGACTCTGAGATGAAGGGTGCATGCAGAAAATTTATTTTTGTCTTTGATATTGGCATCTGTATTGATATGATAGAAGGAAGTTTGTGTAGTGTGAACATGAAGTGATTCAGCCCTAATAAAGCACTTAGACTGTCCAGTAGGGGACTCTGTATCTGAGAAGAGTTTTCATCAATACCCAGGCAATCAGGCTTCAATATTCTTTTATTGGCGAGAGATGTAAGCTTTTACTTTAAACTGTGGGCAAGTCATATAAAGGGTACTCCAGAACATTGTTGTCTGCTGAAAACTCAGAAGATATCTCTGGCTGTGAACCACAACATCCACTATGGTCTGTCACTTGTGCTCCATTACTGCACATCTACCCACATTCTAGATACATGTTTTTAACAATTCTCAGAGCTAATCCCAACCTTTATTCTACTGCTGATCTTAAGACTTAAGCTTATTTATGTAGGCTTTTCTATAGCTACTCCTTTCAAGGCCACTTCTGGGTGGGGTTGTAGGGCAGTAGCAGATTAAGTTGTCTCTTTTCTCTACCACACTGGGCCAAGGTTTCCCTTCGACAGTGGTCCAAGGAAATCCCCACATAGCTGTACATGTAGATAAAGGAAGCGAGAGAATTTGCAACAAGAGTGTTGGTGTTAGGAGGGTCTGAATGTCTAGTTCCCACAGTTTATATTTCCTCTGTATTTATGTTCTTGATTTTATGGCATGAAATTTCTATTGCACAGTTTCTTTGTGTTAGATCAGCCTTGCTTATATCTTTAGGATTAGACAAAATTTAGTTTATGGGCCTGGTTTTATTTCAGTAATCCTAGTCTTTGGGAAAGACAAGGAACTGCATTTTATTGTCATTTTGTTGAGAGTAATAGTTGGAGTATAGTCACAAACCTCTCCTAGTAAAGTGTATGAAATTGAAAATAGACAAATTTATATAAGCAGATAGTACAATGGTATCTGTAGTGGCTGGTTACAAAGTTTTAGTTGCAAAAGAGTAAGTCCTAAAGTTCTACTATTGTACATAGAGTTGACAATATTGTATACTTGGGTATTGCTGAAATGTTTGAACTGAAGAATTTTTGAAAATACCGATAAAGATTAACATGTTAACTAGTTAAATTTTAAATTTCATAAGGCATACATATATCATCTTATACATCTTCTTGTATACCTTATATAAATGGAATTTTTATTTGTTGATTATCATAATAAATCTGAAAAATAATGTGTTTTAGCAATTTTCCTCTTCTTTTGGAATATATAGATTTCATATCTTGATTTTATTATAATTTTTCCTACCAAATAGTTAAGTGCTTTATTCAGTTACTAGGGATATTTGGTCCAGTTAGGAAGTCACACAGGAGGAACTAAGGAATTTCATATATATAAATTTCATATCTTGATTTTATTATAATTTTCCCTACAAAATAGTTAAGTGCTTTATTCAGTTACTAGGGATATTTGGCCCAGTTAGGAAGTCACACAGGAGGAACTAAGGAAAACAAAGCAGCAAAATTTTGTCCTTTTTATGCTAAGCACAGCACGTGACCCGCACAGCACTCTCCAGATACTTGAATGTAAGTGAGCCATGTCAAGTTTCAGAAATTTCTAAAACATTCCATGAAAGAGTTTACTATTATATTTCACTGAAGTAGGGAAAAAACTAACATGACCCCTAATTCATTTGTATTTTCATTTCCTAAATTTTAGGAATACCCTGTAAAGTATTCTTTAAGGTCTCCTATAATAATTTGGTTGTGTATGTGACCTGCACAGCATTAGACAGATAGAGCCTGCTGGAATGCTGTCAATTAGACCCGTTTTCATTAGTTAAGGATTCAAATGTGTGCTTTCAGTCTTGGTCTATGAATGTGTCTCACAGCAAGATGAATACCTTAAGGTAAGTGTCACTGAACATTTTATGAGTGATCACGTGATCATTTGTGAATATTTAAATGGATGTTTCATTGCTCATGCAAATAAATGCTACATGGAGCATTCACTATGTTTGAATGTGCAGTCTCTCACTAAAAGTCCCCTTTCTTGAAGCTGTAATGTCATCCATTAATTTTCTATGAGGCTTTCAAATATTGTATGGCTCTGTGATTCTGCACATATAATTTTTGTAGTTTTGTACTATGAACCATGTGATACACATTCATACTGGTGCCTGGATCAATGGACTTTAACTTTATTACGTCCTGCCTAGAGATTAGTAGAGCAGAGGTTCTTGCCACTAAGATGATTGTCTCTAACTTTTACTGTTTCATTTAGATAGTAAATCTTAGTGGCATTAAAGGTGATCTTAAATTTAAATGTTACAAAAAAAATTTAACAGTGGAATATTTCAATCAACAAGATAAAAATAATCCACTTGCAAGTGAAGGTGGGGCTTATTTTTTTCTTTTATTCATTTTATTTTTTTTCAGGCCGCCAAGAATTAATTAAACAACCTTACTTTCTTAGAACCTACAGATACATTGAAGGTGCTGATGTCAGCTATTGGGAAAGATGCCAGGAAAAAAAAAATATATGTTTGTGTGTGTATGATCTTTTGAGACAAATGTACTTTTTGTTGAAATGACTACAAAAATTGAGTATTTTCCCTTAAAAGAGCCACCATATATGTATGTCATTATTGAAGTTACCTTCATGTTGCTGGGATAGAGCCCCTGACCTGACCTGACCAAAAGCAGTTGATTGCAGGAAAATTATTATTGTTATTTTATTATTGCTTAGATCTCAAGGGGAAGCTTTATAATGACATGGGAAAGCATTGCATGAGCAGAGGATGGACATCACCTCTGCTCCATCAGGTAGAAAGCAGAAGCAGGAGGATGAGCACAACTCTCGCAAAGGGGATCTGGCTATAATACCCTAAACCTGCTCCAAGAACACATCTCCTAGAACAAGGCTCCACATAATAAATGTCCATCAGTTGAAGACTAAGCATACAGAACACATCAGGTTACTGGGGAGATGTGATACAAACCACCACATGTGCCACTGACCCCCATTTACTCATGACCATATCTGATATAAAATGCCTTGCATTCAGCTCAACTTTAAGAATGCTAATAGTTTTTATCAATTCCAACACTCTTCAAACATTCCCTTAGTCCAAGATCTCTTAATTGTGATCCTGTACAACAAAAACCACATAATGACACAGAGTAAACATTCACACTGCAAAGATGACATTGGACATTGCAAGGAAAGATTGAAGCAATGTAAGATCTAAAACCAACAGGGCAAGCATCAAATCCTATAGCACCAAATCGAACATCTGTAACAAGTGATGAAGTCTAAGGGGTTCCAGTTCTTTGCCTCCA
>PVHP010037963.1:0-17014 GCA_004024765.1 Zapus hudsonius | reverse complement strand
TAGGGACCATGGAGAACAGGGACTGTGGCCCCAAGGGCAGAGCACACAGAGAGAGAGCAAAGCTCCTCCACAGCTACCTGGAAAGTGCAGGCATGGCAGTCCCAGTCCTCGTTCCTGGCAGATTCCTAGGAGAAGGTACCTTCTAGCAAGTCACACCCTGTTCAGTTTGTGATACGAGTTGTGGTACCCATTGCATGGATGGATGTGAGAACCCCTGGCTTGGGACAAGGGCTTTATGAGTCTTAATAAGTCACCAAAATTTGTGGGACTAAAAATCAACCCAGTCTAGGGCCAAAATCCAAGTCCAGGAGTACTTGACAGGGTCCATCAGCCATGGAGACTTGGTGGGGGCCAGGATGCATTCTCTGGAACCATCCTGGAAGGCATGCAGGGAACTGGGAAAGGGCAGTGTTGATCTTCCAGTGAGTCGGGGTTGCACAGTCAGTGTTTAGGACCTGGAGCCAAGGATGCTATTCCACCCAGAGTACCACCAGCAGCCTGAGATGAGGGTTCTCCCTCCTGCTCTGTGTCCCTTCTGGGTTTCTTTGAGGCTCCCACGAATGCCCCAGCCATTGGCTCCTCCTCCTGAAATGTTTATGAGGTCCCCAGCACTGTGGCACTTGGAAGCAGTGCAAGCCAGTCTGGCAGCAAGCGTGAAACCAGCAAATGATCCCAGTTTATCAAGCTGGGTTCTTAGGTTGCAAGCAACAGAAGCCAGCCCAGGCCACCTGTAGCCCTAACAGAGCAGAGCAGGCATCTCCCAGGGTGTTCAGGGTTCCATGTCTCTGTGGGTGGAGTAGCCAGGCTACCTGTGGCCCTAACAGTGCAGGGGAGGCATCTCCTGTGGTGCTCAGGGTTCCCACGTCTCTGCCCAGGCCACCTGTAGCGCTAACCGAGCAGGGGAGGCATCTCCCTGGATGCTCAGGGTTCCCATGTCTCCGCGTGTGGAGGTAGCATTGAAAAGATGGGTGTGTGCAGCTGGCCTCCCGGCATGAACCCCTATACACATCCGTACCTGTTCTGTTTGTCAGCCAAAAGACAGAGACAGCTGTGAAGATTCAGGAAGTTGATACTTACTAAATGTTTAAAACAATGGAGTATGTAGCCAGGCGAGTATTTGCTACTGTTATTTTTCTTTTATTGCTATCGCCATTACCATTACCATTTTATTGACATTTTGAGATTCTAATTGCCAAGCAAGAAGAGCTGATGGGTCCAGTTCAGATCCATAGGTGAGTGAGCCCCTGAGCTGGGAGGAATGGGGAACAGTCATTTCTCTCAGAGACTCCAGGCCCATACTTTAGATGTCTTCCATGTTCAGTAATTGGACCCAACAAATGTTGGTTACTTCCTGGCTCATGCCAAAGCCTGTGCTGGAAGGAACAATGATTTTCAAGGTCCCTTTTTTCACAGGGCTCACAATCCAGAGAGAAACATCTGGAAAATGAGGGGCTTGGACAAGCTCAGCTGCTGAGAACAGTGTCTGGCCTGGTCCTCAGTAAATATTTGAAGGAATAAACACCCAGGAAATGGAGAGGCTTATGGGAGCACACAACCAGAGCATCTCGCCAGCATCTTAAAACAAACCCGAGTTTGCAGCTGCAACCTCCAGGGTGAGGTGAGCTCATCCACCTGCACACCCTTCCACTTGATAGGGGACTGGATGATCTCCCAGATACACAGTCCTACAGTCATCCCTGTGAGGGACCCTGAGTTGTAGAGCTTGGCTGGGACGTGCAGATGTGGCTCCAGGATGCATTGCTGAGTGTTCCTGCTAATAACAATAAGCTTCTTCAATCACAGGCAGTGAGCTAGCCTTGCTCACATCTAGGACTTCCCTTTGGACTGCTTCTGCCCAGGGTGGACTCTTTAAAATAAACTTTCAAATTGGCAATTTCTATAATATGCAGAATGTATTTTGAGCATAATCCTTTCATTACTTTCTTTTGTCCCCATCTCCTTTCCACTGAACCCCTTCCTTCCACCTAGTATGAATGACTCTTAAACAGCAAAGAAAACGGCAACCGTCACTTTGTAATACCTAGTACTGTGTGACGATCCACGGAGTCTCCCACAGCCCATGAGGCCAGAACGTCTGATCTCTATCATGCTGAGGTTCAGGGAGGTAAAATTTTGTGCCTGTTTGGTACCCAGTAAATGTGGAGCTGAGCTGGGAATGAGGCCCTGGTCTCCTGTGCCAAAGCTTGGGCTCTTCTCCCTCTGGGCCACGTATGGCCTCCTTTTTCCTCTTTCGTTCTAGCTTTGCAACAGTTTTATTTTGCTGTGGATTATAGCTCAGTGGTAGAGAACATGGCTCAGCACCTATGCGGTACTGTGTTCAATTCCTAGAATGGGGGGGGGAGTAACGCCATTGTTTTAATTCATTTGCACATGGTATAATGTTTAAAAATGAAAGGCCAGTTTCCCCTCCACAGGAGCAAGCTCTGTGACCTGTTTCTGTTTTGTTATTTATCATACGGGGAGTTGAACCCAGGGCCTCACACATGCTAGGCAAATGCTCAACCATGTTACACCTCCTGCCTGCCCTTTCTTGGTTTCATTTTGAAATGGGGCTAAGTGACCCCGGCTGGTCTTGAACTTGCGATCCTCTTGCCTCAGCCTCCCTAGTAGCTGAGATGACCGGCATGTAGCATGGGGTCCAGCTGTGTCCTTCTTCCTCCTCCATTCAGAAAGTCTGCACCTACTAGCACAAGTGTAAGCACAAAGGCAAACTACAGACTGCAAAACAAACCGCAGGCTGGACTTGGCCTGCTGCCTGTTGTTACATGGATGGGCTTTTTGATTTAAAACAGTTAACAGAAAAAAATCAGTTTCATGGCATGTCAGGTTATATGACATAGAAGATTGTGTCTCAGTGTCCCTAAAGTTTGATGGGAACCTAGCCATGTTTGTTTGGCTATGTATTGTCTGTAGCTGCTTTCAGAGTTGGGCAGTAGCAAGAGACAGTGTGTCCATCAAACCTGCTGTATTTCCTCTCTGGCCTGCCCCACTTTACTTCAGCAAGTGTCTTAGAGAGGGCTGGCTCTTATCGTTTATTTTGCTGCTGCATTCCTCCCCTCCTGCCCCCGGACAGAGCCCAGCTGCAAGCTGTGGGCAAGCCCAGAGGTGTGGCCACAGGTGGGTCTGTTGGTGCCTCCTCTCACACACTCCCTCTGAGCACTGCAGGAGTACCAGCTGCAGGCAGTCCCCTGGCTAGCAGCCAGCACAGGTCCCAGCTTGCCTGCTAGAATCCACAGGCCAGTGGGGGAGGCTGGCATTGTCTGTTTGTTCAAATCTGCACTCACAAGCCTTCTGTGACCTGCTTTCTGTCATTCCTGCTTTGTTTTATAGTTCCTGCACTTACATACATCAGAAATCAATTCTGTGTGTGTGCACGCACAGATCTGTCCAGTGAGAGGACTCTGCTTTCCCATTCACTCTACCTCTTAACTGATTAGTTATATTGTTTCTGGGCATCCTTCCTTAAATACAAGCAGATAGGAAGATCTGTTTTTGTCTTCCCCTCCTTTATTGTACATAGGGTGGCCTATTGAACATCCTGCTGGCACTGGGCTTTTTAAGTCAACAGTGCATCTTGGAGTTCTCTTTCAGCTTCTGAAGGTACTGAGGGGTGTGGTGGGTAACTTAGAAGAATGGGGTGGGGGTGGGAACATGAGGAAGAACATTGACACGAACAGCATGAGAGGTCAGCAAGGTCCGAATGGCCAAGGAAGGTTACTGGCTTTGATTCTGGGAGCTCTTAGATGTGGAGTTCTGCCCTGTTTCCTTTCATGTCCTGCTTTTTTCTCTGTGGCGTTCATTGCATGTGACGAAGGAGAGGCCAAGACTGTCCTTGAGACGCGAGCCTATTATTAGTGATAATGAATTTCCCCTGTGAGCTATTCCCATGAGGTGTGATCTGGTATCTAGAGGTTTGCAGCCTGTTGCTCCCACCACCACGGTCCTTTCCAGTCATCTAATACAGTACTGGGCAAATTCCATCACCTCCTGTCTTTCAACGGACACAGCACAGTGCCAGCCACAGGCTTGCTTGGAGGGTGACATACACAAAGTACTCACGATGTGCTAGCTTGAGTCTTCACAGAGCTGGTTGACTTGCCTACTTGTTTGTGTGAGGTTTGATTAGGGAGCCAGGTAGGATGCCACACACCTGTGATCCCAGCACTTGGGAGGGGCTGAGGTAGGAAGATCTGGAGTTCAAGGTTGGCCTGGGCTACACTAAGGAGAGCCTTTCTCAGAAAACCTAACTTAATGAAGTTTGGTCAGGGAGCCTGATCCCCTGAGCTCTACTGCCTCTTTGGCACTTACTGTGCTGGGCAGGTTCCCAGTTTGTACTTTTATACTTTTTTTGGTACTTGCTCCTGTGCCGTGGAGGAAGTTAGTGTTTGTGATGCTCAGAAAACATGTCAGGACATCAACAGATGGCAGCTGTTATTATAATTACTACCGTTTCACACACTCTGCTTTTCATCTGGAACTCTTTGGGGTCCTTGATGGCGGTTTCAGGAAAGTGGTGCCCTTCATCCACGGTAGCACCTCACCTTTCCCAAAGGACACCTTCCTGCAGGTGTTTTCTTTTTTCTTTTTTGTTGTTTTGTTTTGTTTTTCGAGGTAGGGTCTGGCTCTAGTCCAGGCTGACCAGGAATTCACTATGTACTCAGGGTGGCCTTGAACTCATGGCAATCCTCCTACCTCTGCCTCCGAGTGCTGGGATTAAAGGCGTGCGCCACCACGCCTGGCTCTGCAGGTGCTTTTCTGTCATGGTAACTGGAGTAGAGGATTCTAGTCAAACCTGCCGGACTTGACTTTATGAGTCATTGGCTGGGTAAAGTCACATGACTATCCTTAATTTCAAGGAAGGCTGGGAAATGGAGTTTTCCTAATTATCTCCCATATAGATATAATCACAGGTGTGCCCAGTAAATATTTGCAATCACATGAACCCATTTGCCAACATAGCCACTAGGAGGGCCTGATGTGTCTGTGTTATGGTCCATTTGCAAGTCACCCTTGAAATGTGGTGAAGCACCTGGCCCCTGACCTGGAAGGAAGCCTGTGAGGGACAAAGTTGTGCTGGAGCCTTTTCAGCTGTATCTGTCTAATCAGGAAAACAATTAAACCTCTTAGATCAAAGGCAGGCTGTGGGAACTGGGTCTGGAACAGCCCAAAGAGGCTGCTGAACTGGTTTCTTCTCTTCAGGGCAAGTCTGTTTACCTGCTTATCTGGGATTGCCTAGTGGACAACCCCACCAGAGGCCTCCAGGTCATCCCCACCCCCTGGCAAGGTTCCTTTCTTTCTGGTGACTTGGCCTCCTGTGCCTGGTGCTGCCTGAGGTCCTGGAGGCACTAGGGCACAGTGAGCACTCACTGCATGTGCCCCGTAACAGGTTAGTGTATTTAATGCAGCAGCTTTGTGAGATGGGATGGTGTGAAACCCAGTGTAGACAGGCGACATGCACGGGGCCAGGTCACTTGCCCAAGGTCACACATCCAGCGAGCAGCACCTCTCCAGTCTAATCGGAGCTTCACTCCTGGCCGCTATGCAGGCTCTGTGATCTTCCTGGGCCTTTCTCTTTACAAGGCCTGTAAGCTACAGCTTCGGGTACTTCTAGTTAATGCTCCTGTGAGTCTGGCGCCAGAGAAAGAGCACAAGATGGCAGGGGACGGTGAGTCTCCGGCGGGAAGCCTAGTCCTTGCTCCTGTGACCAGGATGGTGTCAGGCAAGCAAGGGCATCACATGTCCATGCTGAGCTGCTTCTGGCTGCTCATGGCATACCTCAAAGGTTTGTTGGCCTCTCAGTGATTTGTTTCTGGGGTTACAGCTTCTCCATCATGCATCCCACAGTGGCCTGGCTTCCTCACCCTGTGAACATCTCAGCCATGCCCTGGAAATTGCCTTTGCATTTGTCAGTCCCCTATGTTTGGAGAGAATGGCCTTCAGATCAACCAGCCCAATTCTTGCTGTGCAGTAGGTTTGAAAAAACATGACTGAATGAATGAGTACAGAAATGACTCATGAGACACAATCACCAGCTGAACAGAACCTATATGCAGCGTCTTGCCAAATTGGATGTTAGAGAGGCAGTGGTGGAGGGTGGTGATTCTAAGCTTAGGTCCTGGAGTCCAAGTCTCTCTATCCCTTCACCTTGGGCAAGGGGCTACATGTCTCAGAACCTCAGTTTTCTCATCTGAGGTGGGTAGGGATTATAATAGAACTTTCTCCACGGGTAGTAAGAGTCAGCTTACGTGGCTAGATGTATGTAGTAATCGAACAAGCATGCCTTAGCTTCAGGTGTATGGAGAGTCAAGCTCAATTGAAAGGGAGATAATACTTAGCTCCTGAGCCACAGGACCAGTGGTTGTGCCGCGAGCAGGCTGCTAGGCCCCATTGTGGACTTGGAAGTCTAACCTTGATCCAGAGCTTGTTTAATACACATATGGATAGAGTTGAAACTTTTTAAAAACTTTCATTAGGGAGTTGGAACTTTTGGAGCAGCGAGGAACTATGTGTTCTTTGTGTAACCAGTTGGGAGAAAGAAACCTTGTTTGACTGTCCTGAGAACAGAGCCACTGTCACAAATGTCCTCTGGTTGTAGCCTCAGGGAGCAATGCCAAAGCTCTGTGCAGGGTGAGCAGAGGTGTGGGTTAGGGCTGGATTTGGTCCTTAATAAACTGTGACCTTGGACAAGTGATTGGCCTCTCCAGGCGAGGCACACACTTGAAAACTGGGTTCAGTTCACTGCATCACCAAGTTTTCAATGAGCTTTGAACTAGGAAAGCTCTTCTATGCACTAAACATGAGCCTCACCACTGTGGTTGTCATTCCCGTTATTCCTGAGAGTGTGGCAGATCTGGTATTGCCCTGCTGTCTCTTGTGTAGGTAACTCAAGCAAACAAGAGCACACCACTGTGGGAGCCCGCAAGGAGAGTGCTCATTTCAACATGGCTAGAAGCAAGGGTTTGTACATTCTTTCAGCTAATGGTTCTTGCATTTCTGTCTTATCGTGTAGCCTAGGCTGATGTGGAACTCATGCTCCTCCTGCCTCAACCTCCTGTGTGCTGGGATTACAGGTGTGTGCCATCACACCAGGCTTTCTTCTTTGTGCCAAACACTGTTGAAGGCCAGACGGACTTCTGCCCTTCTGATGGGGGAGACAGACTAGAAATAAGTGGTATTTGTCAGAGGTAGTGCTGCTAAGACACTGAACCAGGTCTAGACATGCTGTCATCCCATTCGAGCAGCAGAGGTAGGAGGGTCACGAGTTCCGAGCCAGCCTGGGCTGCATAGTGAGCTCTAGACCCCGTCTTGGAATGAAAAGCTGGGGGTCTAACTCACCGGTAGCATCTAGCATGCATGAGGCCCTGAGTTCAGTCTCCAGTCCTGAGAGAGTGGAAGGAGGGAAGTAGAAGGGGAGAAGAGATTAAGGAGATGTGAGTGGTGTTTACGGCATTGCCATAAAAAGTCTGAAGAGTTGGCATCTAACAGGACTCTTGGAAATCAAGAGATGCCAGCCATGCAGAGTGCAGGAAAGAAGATGTCTGCTCCTAACTCCCACATCAGCCAGGTTCCTGCCCTGTTTCAAGTGCTGCACTCACCCCTTGGATGTAACCCCCTTTGAGGATGCCTGTAATCTGCTAGAGAGAACAGCAAGTTTAAAGGCCCTGAGATCAGAACAAACTTGGGACAGGAGCCAGCAGAAGGCTGTCGTAGGCCTGAGTTAGGTGAGCATGTTATGGGGGGTTGTGGGCCCCAGATTTGTTTCTGGAACCTTCACTTTCTTTGAGCCTTGAGGTGTTTGGAGACCTGAACAGGTAAAGTGTAGAACCAGAGGTCTGGCCCCTCTCTTTCTCTCACCAGCCTTCTCAGGGCGCTTACCCAGGATTCCAGACTGCAAGGAAGACCATTTTCCCTTTGGTGAGCTTTCATTTCCTAGCCAAGGATGTAGTTCTCCTGTTTGTCCCAAAGGTGACCCAGCCAAGCTGCCGCAGAGCATAGCCCACTTTTTCCTTCTCCAAAGTGGATCAGCTGGAAGCTGTCTGCCCTGGAAAAGCCTTAGAAAGCTTCCAAGCCAAATTCAGCCTACTACTTGGGGGGTGGGGATTAAGACTCTGAGTAGGAGGGAAGGTCTTAAAGCAGCGGGGCTTACTGGAACAGAGCAGCCCAGGAGTCTGGACTCCGGTTCAGATCTGGCTTCACCACTTACCACCTGTGTGACTGTGGCCAAATGGCTTGTCTGTGCCTTGCCTTGACCTTCCCATCTGTACATGGGGAGAGCAGCTCTTAGGCTCAGAAAACTCCACAGAAGGCATGCCATAGAAGTATATTGCATCCCACCTCCAGGTCACTGTGGGATGGGTTTCTCTTTCCTCTACTTGCTTGTCAACAGCTGACTCAGTTGGAGCCAGGTTCCTGCCTAGGAGCTTGGTGTCTGGCCAACAGCCCTGCTTCTAGGTGGTAGGCTATTTAATGTCAGGAAGCCAAATGTTGCCAGGATGTTTGTGGCCAGAGATGAGGGAAGCTTCTGTGTGGCGACCAACTGTAGCCTTTTTTTCTTGTGAGGCTGCTGGCTGAGGTCAGGTGGGGGCTTGAGCCTTTAGACCTGGTTTCTCAGCCTCCACACTCTGAATCTTTGTGACCTGATTGTTCCTGGTTGTGGGAAATGGCTCTGTGCACTGTGGAATGGTGTCTATCTCCTAAGTGCCAGGAGCAGCCGTAGCCCAGCCACCATAATAAGCAACTGTGTCTGGGACTCCCCAGGCTAGCTGCTTGCTCACGGTGATGTCCAGGCTGCTTCATTCTGAAACAAGCCTCAGTGGCAGTACGAGCCCATAGCTGGGCTGGACAAGCACAAGAAACCATGACGAGTATTTGTGTCAAGTTCAGCACAAGTGAGAACAAGGTCAGTGTAGATCAACAGCATAGAAGGTTCTAGGCTTGTGTATAGTATCTCTTTTGGAAATGATCCCACGTCCACTCACTCCTCCCCAACATACTCCCTGCCTCTCTCCCCAAGTCCCTCTGCACTATGGCAGCAGTTCCTGCTTTCCTGCCACCTCCCAGTCTGATCCCAACACAGCCACCGTGAGCACCCGAGTCAGGTCACATTCTCCTCTTGTTCAGAAGCCTCCAGTCACAGGCCCTCTGAGTGGCTCCCAGACCCCTAATGCTGCTGCCTTCATCTCCCCTCACCTGTCCCATCACTCAGTGGCCTTGTTACTGTGCCAGGAATGTACAGACAAATGTGCTCTTCGTGGGCTTGGTGCTTCCTCTCCCTCCCTGTCCCTACCTAGATGTTCCTTGGGTCAGTTTCTTCACCTGGCCCTCCTCCTGAGGCCTTCACCCCCATCCCCAGTAGAAGTGAGCACTCCAGCCCTCAGAGGAGCCTCTCCTAGTGAGGCCTTCACCCTCATCCTTAGTAGAAGTGAACATTCCATTGACTTGTTTGCTGTCTTCTCTTTCCTGTAGAATAGCCTCTCCAATTGACCCCATTCTCTCCAACTCCAGTTTGCTGAGGGAGGGAGGGAAGGAAGGAGGAGGACTGCTCCCTCCCTCAGCTGCTGGTGGTGCTCCTTTGTGCCTAACCTTCCCCTCTTGGCTGCTGAGTGGCCTTGAGCTCGGGGTTGTAGACTCGGACGTGGAGGTCTGGGTGTCTAGAATGGGGACAGCCTCCGGATGCACTCCAGGCCCCTGATCTGAGATGAAGCCTTTAACTTGACATGTTGCACTGCTGGTTGGGGTACATATTGGGCAGCTTTTCATTGCTGGGACAAAACACCTGACAAAAATCAGTTTAAGGGAGGAAGGGCTTATTTGAGCTTACAGTTCCAGGTTCCAGTGTACCCATGGCAGGGAGACAGAGCAGCAGGAGCTCAGGGCAGCTGGCACACTCCGTGCAGCGAGGAAGCAGAGAGTGATGAATGCTGGTGCTCAGCCAGCTCTCCTTTCATACAGTCTAGGACCCAGCCCTGGAACTGGAATGGTTCTGCCCACATTTAAGGTGGGTCTTCCCACCTCATTAACCTAATCAATATCATCCCTCAAAGGTGAGCTCCAAGGCTAGCTAACCTAATTCCTCACAGGTGATTCCAGGACCTGCCAAGCTTTGCAGACTGGTTTTTCTTAGGAGGGGGCTGGCTAGGGAATGGGTACAGGAGTGGGATCTTGGAATGTGAATGTGAGACAATGGAGCATTACTGGTTTATGAGTTACATTGCAGACAAGCATGTGCTGGCCGCCCTATACTAGCTAGCGGTGAGGCCTTGGGCAGGTGACTTCCTTCCTTCCCTTGGGCTCTTCATTTTAAATACCCACCTCACTGAGTGAGGAGTGAGAACAGATGGTGCATCTTCGAGGTCAGCTTATGTGAAGTCTTTAGCCCATGAGTCCTCAGTACACAGAGGTGGCATCAGTCCCCAAAGGAGCAGGGCTTCTGCCATGTCCAACTCAGGGGCCTTGTGGGGCTGCGTTTCCTCATCCTGAAACAAAGAAAACCACGACTACATCACAAGGATACTGTGTGTGCCCAGTGAGTCAGTACCTGGGATTCATGAGCCATCGGGTTCTAATCAGCTAAAAGAGTGGGTGAGAAGAGAGCTTTACAGAATAGTGTTGTAAATAGATTGGTTCTAGAAAACTCCATGTTGGGCTTGAGAAATTCTGGTCTGAACCTCCTCTTAGAAAGAAGTTGGTTTTGGAAGGGGACACCTTGAGTGGAAAGGAACAGTCGGAGAGAAAGGGGAGGGTTCCCAAGGCCAGTTCATTCCACTAGGATAATTGGAGGTGTATGAATAAGCTCTGGACATTTTAATAGTTGTGACTTTTATTTCCAAGTGTAACGAAAAGAATTTAACCCTGTATCAAATCTAGTGTTCCATGGCTGTTTCTGCTTTGGGTGGGGCCGAAGTTGGTATTTAAACTAAACATGAAGTGAGTCTAGTTAGGGAAAAGTGCACAGTAAGTAATGGCCAAGGTTGTGAGGCGGGTGGAATGGTGGCCATGAACATGGACTGGATCTGGTGGTAGAGTGGGGGAGGGGTGTGGGATCAGGCTGGCTGGGCCCTTACCTTTTCTTCAGCTGACAAAGACTGAAGCCTGCTCAGGAGACTGCTGAGCCTTTGGGCTCCCTTTTCCTCCTCCTCCTTGGCTTTCAAGTGCCACTGAAGGTGTGATGACAGCCACCCAGAGTGGAGCGGCAGCCCTGGCAGCTGTAGTTCCTCTAGGAGAGGTGGTGAATGGGTGGGGACGTGGGCCAAGTGTCGGCTGCTCGCACCCTCTGCCCCTGCAGTGGGATGCAGAAGCTAGGCATGGCCTCGGACAGCTAGCTGTGATAGTGGCAAGAATCATGAACTGATGGCCAGTGAGTACCAGCAGCATGCCAGGTCTGCTCTGTGAGGTCATCTGTTGGGGACACCTTGGGCTGCAGGTGACTGGGCTGCATGGTAGAGATGACAACTTAATCTCGTTGCAGGTAGCGTGGAGAAAAGCTCTGGGGGCTCCAAATCGCCTTTGTGCATCTTTAGGGGCACTCTTTCTGTTTATTCCACAACCCTCTGTGGGCAGGCCTTTGGTCATCCTGATGTTGGCTGTTGTGGTGTCTTGGGAAGGCTGCCCCAGCCTGATGACCATGTCCTGTGCTCAGCATCCCAAGTCTTCATCTACCTTTCCTTCCAGAAAGCAAAGTGTTTTTCCTCCCCCTTCCCCCATAGATCTGTCTCTCTTGGGTCACAGAGAAGACAGTGGCTGCCACTAGCTGCAAGAAAGGCTGAAAATACACATGTGCCTCCGGTGCGCACAGCCAGAGATGGGGTGTAAGCTGCGTGGTGAGGTGTCTGCTGTGGCTGGGCAGTGTCCCTCTGTCGGTGAGAAGAAGAGAGAAGGGCTTACCCAGGATCCGATGCAGAGCACAGGGTGGCAGTCACATCTTTCTGTCTGAAAAGCTGCAGACTTGTCTCCTGTAGATACTACCTTCCCAGCAGGGGACAGAGCCAGATGCTCAAAATGCAGATGGGTAGGTGGTGAGCACCATATGGAGCACCAAGAAAGATTTGGCCTGGGCTTCTCCAGGGAGGACTGTGGGAAAGTAATGGGGCTGGACTCTATAAGAGAAAGAGAGCTAAAGGTCTGCTGGGAGCACAGGGAGGTGGCCCTGCACAGGGCACAGAAGGAACAAGAGGCTGCTGGGACAGTGCCTGCTGGGTGTCCAAGTGAGGCTGTTGGGGTTGAATTTATCTTACATCATCAAACAGCCTGAGTAGGGCTTCCCCTGCCCTTGCTCTGCCCCTCTACTGCTGGCCTTATTGTGCCAGCAGGCTGCATCTTAGCTGGTCGCCCTGTGGAAAAAGAATTTATAACCCTCAGTCTATTTGCACTAAATTAAAATCTAGTTATTTCTGGTTTGGGAGACTACAGGAGTGCTAGGGATGGAATCAGGGCCTCATGCATGCTCGGCATGGTTTTCCACTGAGCCATCCCCCAGCCTTGTATATGTTTATAGAATGTAACATGATGCTTTGTTATGTGTATGTTGTGAAGTGGTGAAATCAATTTATTTAACATATGTTACTTTATGTTATTATTATTTTGTGGCAAGACTGCCTAAAATCTACTCACAGCAATTTTCAAGTTTAACTTATCCTTCCTGTGTAAGTAAAATTCTGTGTCGTCTTGTTCCATAGCTCCCAGCCTCCCTCCCCACCCTCCCACTTCCTCGGTCCCAGGGAAGACTGACTGGGAGTTAGGCCTGTCCATGAAGGTAGGGATAGCGGCAGAGAGCTGGGCACATTGTCTCTGTCCACCAATGCATGTGCACATGTAGTACCTGCCTTCATCCTGTATGCTTGAGTCTCCTCTTCAGAACACGTGTCACTGCCTTAGGCTTGGAGCCTGGGGGGGTTCACATAATAGGCATTTACCATTAGGCTTAGGGAGTGCTCAGGAACCGGGAGTGATGGCCTCCTAATTGGGAGACCTCATGTGGTGCTCAGGAACTGGAGTTACCATTAAAACCTGGACAGCATGGGTCAGCTCTGCTGGGTAACCCTGGGTAAATGACTTTGCCTCTCTGTGCCTCTGTTCCCACATCTGTACCAGGGAGAAAAATACCCAGGGCCCCACCAAGCACATGGTAGACATCAGTGGACTTTATTGATGAGTGCCGGAGTGGAGGCGCTGAGTCAGAAGATACTCCGGGTTTACTAAGCCTTTTTAGATTTGCATTGCCAAGAGACCTTCCAGAAAGTCATTGCCCTAGTACTGGAAGCTAAGACACCCATTGCCCTGCTCGAGCCAGTCCTGAGTCCTTACTGCTGGGAAGACATTCCTACTCATTTGATCAGGAACACATCCAGCCTAACACCACAGATGTTAGAGAATGCCCAGTGTGTCTTTGTCCTCTCTTGTGCCTTCTCCGCCCCCCCCCCCTTCTCCTTTGGCTCTTTCTCAGCTGAGCTCGTAGCCTCTTGGGCTGGAGGTCCTCCCTCCCCCCAGCACAGTTGTTCATAGGCACCCAAACAAGGCTTCTTCTTCTTCTTCTTTTTTTTGTTTTTCGAGGTAGGGTCTCATTCTAGTCCAGGCTGACCTGGAAATCACTATGTAGTCTCAGGGAGGCCTTGAACTCATCGGTGATCCTCCTACCTCTGCTTCCCGAGTGCTGGGATTAAAGGCGTGTGCCACCACGCCCGGCTTCTTTCTCTAGTTTGCTTTGTTTTGGTTTCGAAACAGAGTTACTTTGTAGCCCCGACTAACCTCAGACTTGCAGCAATCCTCCTGCCTCAGCCTTGTGAGTAATAGGATTCCAGATGTGTAACATCTCAGTTATTATAAAAATATTTTTATTTGTGAGAGAGGGGGAGAGAGTAGAGAGAGGGAAGGAAAGAGAAAAGAGAGAGAAAGAGCATGAGTATGCCAGGGCCTGAAGAGAGATACACAGAAGGTAGACAGAGATAGCATTGAGTATGCGCACGCCAGGGCCTCCTGCCACAAATGAACTCCAGATACATGTGTCACTTTGTGTATCTGACTTTACATGGATACGGGGGTGGGGGGGATCAAATCAGGGCCATCCGGCTTTGCAATCAAGTACCTTTAACCACTGAGCCATCTCATCCCCCAAGTATCCATATTCTTAGAGCTGCAAACCAAAATGTATCATTTGAAATGACAAGATGCCCAAGATGTGCTTTGAAAACTCCTTTGGCGTGGAGAGGAGAGAGGAAGGAATAGATGCAGAATAGATGAAGCACATGTGGCATCATCAAAACGGAGTACATGGTGTTCCCTGCGCCCTTTCCTTCTTTAGAATCTTCACAACCAGAGCAAGAAGAGCCATGCTTCTCCCCACCCCAACACACACTGCAGAGTGGTGGTGTGTTCCTGAGATTCCTCTCTTTTTTTTTTTTTTTTTTTTTTGGTTAGAGAAGCTTCTCTTTTCTTTTTTTTAATATTTTATTTATTCATTTTCAAGCAGAGAGAGAGCACACCAGGGCCACCACCTTGTGGGTCTGGCATATGTGGGTACTAGGGAATTGAACCTAGGGCCTTAGGCACTGGAGGCAAGTGCCTTAACCGCTGAGCCATCTCTCCAGCCCCCTGAGATTCCTCTCTAAAAAATACAGTTTGGAAAGTTCAATGCCAGGACGATGGGCAAATGACGACCCCAGCCCTCTGTTCCTTAGTCCTCTCTCGTGGTTCCTCTTTGCAAGGATCCCTTGGCTCAGCCAAGGATTATGGCTTTTCCACCACAGCAGCATCTGATCTCTTTCCCTCTCAGAAGGAAGAACAACCTCCCTAGTGGTTCATTTCTGGTATCCTCTTGCTGGTGAGTCTAGCTTCACTCTGGGGTGGAGGAAGCCATGGTCTACTTTCCTCCAAGAATCTGTATATGTGGTGATCGCAGAAAGAACTGGCTGGGCTTCCATAGTGTCTTGACACTGGCCCCAGCCACTGCCCTTAAACCTGCAGCCACTTGGCCTCCCTCCAATTTCAGGGTGAGGGATGGAGGTAAAGGGGTGGTGGCTGTGAGCCTCCAGCTCTCATTCCCACACGTTTGCCACTCTACTGCCCTACGTGCGGGATGGGTACCAGACCCATCCATGATCTGACCCCTTAGCTGCTCCAGCAAGGTCAGCGCTTAGGAATGTTTCTTGGGCAGCCCTGCAGGAGACCCACATGTGCCTGTGGTCAGCTGCAGCTTCCGGCTGTCTCACTTTTGCTGGATTCCAGCAACCTTTCATTTCCTCTAGGAAACAGAACGAGTCTGGAGAGAGTTATGAAGAATCATGATGACACTCCTGGCAATGGGAACCTGCCCTGCAGTCATAGTTGATGTCCTGTTGCAGGTCTTCAGACTCATAGAACAGGGGAAGGAGTGAGGGATCCTGGGTCCAAATGTTCTGGTTTACATCCCTGTGCCATGTCACCTTGACAGAAATCACTTGACCACTCTGCCTTAGGCCTTAATTTATTCCTTCCTTCCTTCCCTCCCTTCCTTCTTTTATCTTTCTTTATTTTGGTTTTTTGAGGTAGGGTCTTGCTCTAACCCAGGCTAACCTGGCATTCACTATGTAGTCTCAGGATGGCTTCGAACCCATGGTGATCCTCGTACCTCTGCCTCCCGAGTGCTGGGATTAAAGGCTTCCACCTTTACGCCGCTCCAGGTTCCAGCTATATATCTTGATAAATAAATGTAGTTGGGCTGGAGAGATGGCTCAGCGGTTAAGGCACTTGCCTCCAGTGCCTAAGGCCCTGGGTTCAATTCCCCAGGTCCCACATAAGCCAGACCCACAAGGTGGTGGCCCTGGTATGCTTGCTCTCTCTCTCTCTCTCTCTCTCTCTCTCTCTCTCTCTCTCTCTCTCTGCTTGAAAATGAATAAATAAAATATTTTAAAAAAATAAATGTAGTTGACCCCAGTGGTAAGTGTGTGGTTCCGTGGCGTGAAGCACATTTGCATTGCTGTACAACCAGCCACATCCATCCATTGAACAGTTCCCCTCTTGCAGAACTGAAATTCAGTATCCATTAAGCAATAACTCCCAGTTGCCCAGCCTCCCCTCCACTCCTGTCTTCTGTCTGTATGAAATTGGCTAAATACCTCATCTGAGTGGAAACATGCTTACTTGCCCTTTGTGCCTGTCGTATTTCACTTAGTGCAACGCCTTCAGGGTTAATCTGTGTTGTAGCGCGCGTCAGTTAACTTCAGTGTTCAGGCGTCTGTTGACGGGCACTTTCGTTGCTGCTGTGGACATGAGTACATGGACGTCACTTCGAATCTCTTCTTTCAGCTCTTTTGTTTGTTTGTTTGTTTTGTGATAGGGTTTCCTGATCTCAGGTAGCCCAGGCTGGCCAGGGATTTTTACTCCTGACCCTCCTGCCTCCACTTGTACTTCTTCAGGGTGTACACACAGAAGTGAAGTTGCCATTTATTTCGTGAGGAGTGCATCCTGTCTACAGGGCAGCTGCCCCAGTCCGCATACAGCACACAGGGAAGCTAGCGTTTCCGTTTAGTTTCCCACGTTCCTAATGGTCACCAAGGGACATCTCATTGGCTTTGCCTTTTTCACTATCTGAGGTGCATCAAGCAGCTTCTCATTGGTGTTTTTTTTTTCCCTTTGGAGGAATGTCTGCTTAGTCCTTTGCCCATATCTGGGTTTTACTTTTGCTGTTGTATTTTAGGTGTGCCTGATATATATTCTGGACATTAACTTATTATTTGCAAATTTTTCTCCCATCCCATGAGAGAGAATGTTAATAGTGTCTCTTTACACAAAAGTTTCACTTTGGATGACGAGAACCTGTTTTTTTTTTTTTTTTTTTTTTTTTTTTTTTTTTTTTTTTTTTTTTTTTTTTTTTTTTTTTTTTTTTTTTTTTTTTTTTTTTTTTTTTTTTTTTTTTTTGGTTTTTCGAGGTAGGGTCTCGCTCTAGTCCAGGCTGACCTGGAATTCACTCTGTAGTCTCAGGGTAGCCTCGAACTCACGGCGATCCTCCTACCTCTGCCTC
>PVHP010037962.1:0-17057 GCA_004024765.1 Zapus hudsonius | reverse complement strand
TTGATACTGGGAATCAAACTCAGGACCTCCCCACATGTTAGGAAAATGCTCTACCACTGAGCTCTACTTCAAGACCTAGGAAGCTCTATTTAAAAAAATACCTATGCATCCTTGGAGAGAAATCAAGGGAATATCCAGAGAGAGCAATGTCACTGCTGATGTCGATGCGACCTCTGAGAGCTAGGTGTTCTTACCCTCTTTGCCTCCCTAAGGAGCTTTCAGCCTCACTTCTTTCCTGCTGCGCTCCACTATCTTGTTACACACTAATTTCACTCATTCAGATCATTTTGGATGAACTCATCTTCAATCACACAGGTAACTCCAACTGTCTCCCTTTCTCTGTGAAAGCAAAAAGCCTTATATATCCCTTGAAAGTAACACTCCCTCGTCCATCTTGCACTGGCTTTCTTTTCTTTGTGTTCTTTTCCTGCTGGTAGAAAACACTGAGATCTTTTATCCTGACAAATTTCAGAAGTTGATAGCTCACTTTCAACTCAGCAATTTCCCCTTTGTGTTGTTTTCTTTTAGCTTTCAGATGTATATAATGTGTCATATATATAAAATTAGAAAATATAACTCAAATGTAAATAGAAATACAAGTGATGTTTTCATTATCATATATAAGAAATATATATAAAATATAATCAATGTCACATATAATAGAAACGTATGTACATATGCAGATATATGTACATATATGTTATATATTTATAATACTAAGAGTAGTATGTGTCTGGGGCCTACCACTTTCAGGATAGGTGCAACTCAAAAGAAATGAAGTAACAACTCACTTGGGTAAGGAAGACCGAGATGAGTACTAAGATATACAGGATCCCTTGCCACAAGGACTAATACAGACAGCCCACGAAGGAGGATATACAACTGATCAGGGATGGGGAGGGGGGGAAGTGGGGAATTCGGGATAACAATGCATAGTTTGCCCACTAAATAATGTAACTCATTATGGATAATAAATATTTAAAAAAAAAAAGAAATGAAGTATGTCCCCAAACTCAATACACACTATACATTCTCTCTTCTTAAGAGAAGTGATGTTTGAGTGAGTACATAACATATTTTACAAATTATCTTCCTAAACTACTCTCCACTCCAAGGCTTGGAAGAAATGGAGCTAAGATTAAATGCACTTGCTTGCAATGCCTGTCAGCCCACATTCAGTTCTCTGGCACCCACATAAAGCCAGATGCATGCACAACACTGGTATGTCTATCTGGAATTTGCAGCAGCAAGAGGCTTTGTCATGCCCGTTCTCTCTCTCTCTCTCTCTCTCTCTCTCTCTCTCTCTCTCCTCTCTCTCTTTTTCTCTCTCCCTCTCTGCTTGCTCTCTCTCCCTGTCTTTTCCTCAAATAAATAAATACAAATTTTTTAAATGAATATTCTTTCTAAATATCTCTGGAGCTTTTAAAAATCTGAGATATGGAAGTGTTCAAAAATATCAAAATCATTTTCAGTCAGTGTCTTAGATAATATGTGGTTTAGGCCCTTTTAAATTGCAATATCGAGGCACAATTGACATATGCAGTTTAAGAAGCTTGAGTTTGCATATGTGGGGCCATCAGCAAAATTCAGGTACAAACACATACTTGAGGAAAGTGTGGACTTTGGCACTGTTTCTGGAGATGGCTGTTTATTGAGGTTTGTTACCTCAACATTTTCCTTTAACATCTTCCGTGTCTTGTTTTATAAAGCCAGTATTTCACACATCTTTGATGTCTTAGTCCTTCTCTGACTCTTTAAGTGCCTAATGAGTGGCAGGCGGCACAAACAAAAAGATAAGGTTGAGAAACAAGTCTCAGATAAGAAACTGAGAGATATGAGCAGACCTAAATTAATTAGGATTCTCTGCACTCAGTCCCTATATCCAATTAGTTATCAAAGTTGAACATCTCTTCTTGGAATTATGTTTCACAAATCTGCTCGATCCTCTTTAATCCAATTTCCCATGCTGTTCTGCAAATCTTTAGCTGGATCAGGGAGGTCATTTTGACCACTTCATTCCAGTCCCAATCTTCCAAGACAGTTTAATGAGTTTCCTGGACCCATCACTCTAGTGCCTAACATCCTTTCCAGGACATGCTGTATAAGCCGTAGATTCCTTCACAAATTGCTTTCCAACTACCCTCCAGTATCAACTTTTGCCAGGTCTTCCTCATGCACACAAATCTCTAATATTGAACTCCAGTTTGTACATAGGGGTGACAGGAAGGCATTTATGAAATCATGAACATAAATGAAATGAAAGAAAATTATCCTCTATAAATTATAACATCATAGCACAAAATGGTGATCTATGCCAAGTAAGTCCATCTTCAAGAGAAAACAACATTCTTGTCATTATATCAACAGGACAATAACAGCGGGAAGGGGCCACTGCCAGCACTAACTGACTGACTTTTATGAGGAGACAGACTTCATGTATTTCTTACTGGAGGCAACACAGAGTATAGATGTCAGGGACTGACTCACTGTGAAGTCTCTTGTTTTCATCCATGGTAGTAAATATAATTGGTTAATTACAGCAATAGTAGCTTACCAAGGGGGCTGATTTTTCATGAGAGTTGTTGTAAAATAAAGGCAACTTAACAGTGGTTACTATGGAAGGAAAATGACTGGCCTGATTTGAAAATAATTGAAACAGGCTCAGGTGTAGTGATGCATGACTTTAATCCTAGCATTCTAGAGGCAGAATGCAGAGGATAGTTGTGAGTTTGAGGCCACCCTGGGTCTACAGAGTGGGTTCCAGGTCAGCCTATGCTAGAGTGAGATCCTAGCTCAGAAAAAAAAGACAGAAAGAAAATGGGCTATAGAGATGGCTCAGATGTTAAAGGCACTTGCTTGCAAAGCCTGATAGCCTGACTGTCTGGGGTTTGATTCCCCAGTAACCACATAAAGCCAGATGCACAAAGTGGCACATGCATCTGGAGTTTGTTTGCAGTGTCAGGAGGCCCTATTGCATCCATACTTACTCTCTGTCTTCCTATTTCTCCATGTCGCTCTCTGAAATAAGTAACATTATTTAAATAAAACAATTAAAATGCACTGGACTTCTAATGGCTGAATAGTTCATGAAGATTCTATCCTCATGTGACATTATCATAGGGTTGAATTAGCCTAGGATTTGATTCTAGAAGTGGGGAACTGTGAAAGACTGCTCAGGGGGAGTCAGTTATCGTAGTATAGGAGAAAAATCCAGAATGCTTTTGCACAGTAGGGTAATAATGATAATGTACAGCGTATTTTTAAAAAACTACAAGACATGAATTTTAAATGTTTTCACCATAAAGAAATGATAAATGATTGGGAGACAGATATCCTCATTTGTATATTACTTCATGTATACATGAATCAACACATCACATGGTATGCCATTTATATGTATATTTTAGTTTCTACACAGTTAAAATTAGATTATTAAAGGATGAATAGAGCCAAGTTCTCTCTGTTCTCACTTCTGCCATGTGTGACATTGCCAGGTGCCACTTCCCAGTCTAGAGAGTTGTGAGCCCAGTAGATCTCTGGTCCTTCCGACTTTCTCAGTCTCCACAGCGGTACCCTTTTATAGCAAGAGTGGATTGGCAGAGACGATGACAATACTTAAAAGATTCTGTGTCTATATAAACTAGAAGACACACACC
Source organism: Zapus hudsonius (assembly GCA_004024765.1). Taxonomy (NCBI): domain Eukaryota; kingdom Metazoa; phylum Chordata; class Mammalia; order Rodentia; family Dipodidae; genus Zapus; species Zapus hudsonius. Next base: position 13,401 of record PVHP010037962.1, on the reverse strand, counting down.
TTCAAACCAGGAGTGGAAGTGGGAGAAATAACACTCTCATTTTCAGCAATTTTCCTTCACAATTTAGGTTTTTACAAGGCAAGATATTATAGACAAGCTCCTGCCAGGGAGTGAAGTAAAGATCCCGGAGACCCAAGCTTAACACTATGGCCTACACACGACGACATCCAGCCAACGTCCCCCAGTGCCTCAATGCATGGATCTTAGCACAGAAAACTAACTAGATTGTTTCCAAGTCCACTAATCTCAAAATCCTACCTGAAAACCAATTTTTTATACCATTGTTCCCTCTGTTTAGAAAGATAAGGGTCATTTCAAATGCTACCCACAGAGCATCTGGCTTCCACTGTGCCTCCGGTTGGCAGCTGACTGACACAAGATTCTCATTTGCTTTTCCTTCAGTTTCCTGCAGACAATTAAAGCAACCAGCTTGATATGCAGTCTTAGACGTAGAACACACTAGAGACATTATGTAATCAATGCATTTCCTCCTGTCTACTTTGCACTTACATCCCTACCCAATGCAGCATAGGTGAGCTTTTAGCATTAGTGATACAGCAGCATGTCTGTTTACGGTTTTCAGTGCTGGAAGCCACTCCTGAGCATGCGGCTATGGGGCTCTGGAGCCAACACTAGCTGGAGGAATTCTCAGAGCCAGTGTAGAACATAGGCTGCGAGGGGATCCCGCTAAATGTACAAGGAATGTTTAAACAGCAGCCTTCAGAGCAATGGTTAAAAGATGAACCGTGAAGGAAAAATTCCCCAGGCTTTTTGGCCTGTTGTGTTCATTCAATAAATGAACTTCAGAGATGAAAGACTCCCACCGCAAACGTCAGGAGGCACCCTTTGGGCAGCCCTGCAAATGGGCAGGGTGCCAACTGTGTCTTCTACTGCAGTCCAGTCTTGGAATGTTGACCTTCTGAAAATCCTTGTACCTCATTAGTCAATCTTCCTTTTCCCAATTTTTTTTTTAAATTTTTTAAAAAATATATATTTATTGTCCATAATGAGTTACGTTATTTAGTGGGCAAACAATGCGTTGTTATCCCGAATTCCCCAATTCCCCCCCTCCCCATCCCTGATCAGTTGTATATCCTCCTCCGTGGGCTGTCTGTATTAGTCCTTGTGTCAAGGGATCCTGTATATCTTAGTACTCATCCCGGTCTTCCTGGCCCAAGTGTGTTGTTACTGATGGGTGCCATGCCTCCGGACAGTCTCCCCCACCATGGCTCTCACAATCTTTCCGCCCCCTCTTCCGCTCAGTTCCCTGAGTCGTGGTGGGTGAGTAAAAAGGCTGCTTTAATGTTGTGAGCTTAGAGGTCCTTGTGTCGAAAATCCTTGGTTCCTGTATCAATGGCCTATCCTGTGTTGATTGAATGACTGTGGTTATAGGTCCCTTGTTGATTTGTCATCTCCCCTGCCAGGTAAGTATCCCCAATTCTTTTTTTAATTAACATTTTTATTATGAATAAGTTTACACATTGTATGAGCAAATCTTGTGAAGGTACCCCAGTTCCCTCCTCTCTGTCCCCTACCCACTGGGGTCCTTCCTCAGTGCACATACTGGATCTGACCATAGGTTGCACATACTGGATCTGACCATAGGTTATGAACTGCACCAGAGGAGACAATTTTTCTTTTTTTCTTCCTTTGTGTATTGCTTCTCAGGGGGGCAATGTCTCTAGATATTCTGCCCTACCATGGCTCCTACAATCTTTCTGCCCCCTCTTCTGCAAGGTTCCCTGAGTTATGGTGAGTGAGTTTTAAGTCTGCTTTGTTGTTGAGATCTTAAGTATCTCTGGAACTTTGCCCTGGGTTGTGTTTGGTATCTTTGATATCTGTCTCCATTGACCTTTCATGGGTTATCTGACTTGCTGTGGTGATTGGTCTCCTGTTTGTCTCTTCACTTTCTCATAGGTTTCATTTGAGTCCTTTTCCCAATTCTCAACTTTCATGAACTCTGTTTCAAAGTCCAATAAAACACCTATAATTTTCTGATGGATTGCATTAAATTAATTGCTCTGAGTTTTCATACATGATATGTACCATGCACCCTTCAGATTTCCAGCCTGGAAAATCACTCATCCTTCCAGAATTTTGATGTTCCTTCTCTTATACATCATTCTAGTTCTTGGTTTGCTCTGAATGGATAGTGTTGTAGTCAGCTTTCTTTGTTGCTGCACACACAAAAATATAGCTGATGGGAGGAATGGGTTTACTTGGCTTATGTACTAGAGGGGAGACTCCATCATGGCAGAGAAAATGAGGCATGAGCAGAGGGGTGGACATCACCTCCGCCAAAGCACTGCAAACAGCCACAGGAAGGTCTGCCAAACATTGGCAAGGGGAAGCTGACTATAACCCCCAACAACACAGCTCCAGCAAGGTTCTAATTCCCAAACTGCCATCAGCTGGGGATCCATCATTCAGAATACATTTGTTTGTGGCGGACACCTGGATCAAACTGTGACAGATAGCATGCTACATTTTTCTCTATTATGGATCTTAATCATTAATCAGACTCACCTGCAAAACAATATTTTTTAACCTATTTCAGGAGGTTTTCAATGGCTTTACTCATGATAATATACTGTCTATACATATGGATGTGATGAATTCTGTTAACCTTAAGTGTAGTTTTCCTACTTTGGTTGAGGTAATAAAGCATGCAAAGGTATTAAAGCATGTTTGATTTAAGAGCAAATAAAAACAAATTTTATTAATAGCCATTTATTAGTTCATTATAAAATATTATGTTTCCTTATTTGGAAATCAAAATGCTTAAAATGCAACATTATTTAATAAACTTGTAGACTTGGTCATTTCAATAAAGACATAATATTAAATATTATGTCTTTATATTATATTATATTATACTATATTCTATTATATTAATATCTAATATTAAAGTTGATATGAACTGTTACTATATTTCTAGTGGGTGGAAATTATAAATCACCGGACTCTTAAGTGCTCATTAGCCTACAATATGAAATGCAGTTCTCATATCTGGGAAAACAATAAGGAATATGCCTTATTAAGGAACCATTAGAATGATAAAATTGCTTCCTTGACTGTCCAGTTGTAACTACTCAGCCTCTTCTTTAGCCATTTGGAATCTACCTGAATTCACACCTATATGGAAACATATCAAAAATTAATGTTTCCAAGTTTGAAGTACAGAAATATCTGTAAAGGAAGGAAATAGCTGGAAAGGAGATATTCTCTGATGTATATTTAAAAGGATTAGTTCATGTATTAATCAGGGGTCTCCAAAGGGACCCCATCATCAGGATTATACATTCAGATACCTCTGAATTTATCATTGCTCAATTTAGGATATTTCAAATTTATAAGAGTGCATGGATAATAAACATACTTTGTCCATACTTTGAATTTTTATCTTTTCCCATGATAAAGCTATGTGATTTAAAAAAAAAAACTCTACTAGGAACCTGGTCAATAGCAACTGTTCCCTGAGAGTCAAGTGTTCGCAAGAGGGAACAATGGCTTTTATTAGTGGACTGTGTCTAAGCTGAGATGTTTGGTACATAAGTGCTTTACATGCATTTTGGACTTATTGTATTTTCTACTGACAATAAATGTATCTATTGTGCTGTAACTCTCACAAGTTGAAGGAGGGAATAAGGGAGAGAGAGAGAGGAGGAGGGAGGGATGGATGGAGGGAGGTAGGGAGGGAGGGAACGATTTAAAACAGTTGACAAAGATAAGGAGCTTTGGTAAATCCCAAACCTACAATGAAGAACAGTCATCTGGCAGAAGGATTCTTGGGAAGACTTAATGAGCACCTGCTGAATGAGTGATCAGTTCTCCCGTGATTTTTGGAAGTGTGTCTTTCAAAACCACACCTGTTCCTAGAACCCTGATACATAAAAACATACTTTTCACATAGAATGTTGATGTAACTTGAACAGAAAAAAAATCAAAATTACTCAAAAGGGGGCTGGAGAGAGGCTCAGCAGTTAAAATCTTGCCTGCAGAGCCTAATGACTCCAGTTCAATTTTCCACTACCCACATAAAGATAGATGCACCAAGTGGTGCATGCATCTAGTGTTATTTTGCAGTGGCCCATTCTCTCTCTCTCTCTCTCTCTCTCTCTCTCTCTCTCTCTCTCTCTCTCTCTCTGCTTGCAAATAAATAAAAATATTAAAGAAAAATCCTTTGTATCTGAGTCTGTGGTAGAATATGTGTTTCATCATCAAAGAGGTTTGATGTCTTTATTTTGTCAAATTTTGAAAAATCTGTATCTGGAAAAAATATTCAGCTTATAGCATAAAATTGAAGAAACAAATCAAGTTAGTATGAACTTATGACATGTTACTTTTAACTTTAAATGCCGAGAAATTTTTAAGAGATTTAAAATTTGTACTCATTAGACAAGCTATTTGAGATGCTTATGGTTAGGAAAGGAAATTTTTTTAAATGTAAAATATTTTAAAATACAATTTCCTTCAATTTTTAAAATACAACCAATACTTAGGGAAGTAATTTGAGGGGCACGGGGATATATAAAGACAATATTTAATCTATAATATCAGAACACACACTGTGGACTATGATTCATAATTAAGAATGATTATGATATATATATATATATCCATACATATCCACTAAATAAAATTAGAGTATGTATATATATGGAGCTCAGTAAAGCTCAATTCAATATATACAATATATAGCATTTATGGGATTTTTCATTAGTAAGGATTTATCTAAGTCTTTAACTAAAAATAACATTTGGCTCTGTCTTACCCCCTAGCCTTACACTGAATTCCTCATGCACTAGGAACCATGGCTTCATGGTTCAGAGATAGCTTCCTGAAGCCTCAGCTTCCCATTAATCACACATGTCATTCTCCTATCTAGCATTTCTTGACTTGCATACTTATAGTCTTCATCAATTGCATGTGTCACCCTATCTCTATCTGTACAGAATTCATTGCCTATGAATTGATACACCATGACTTTTCAAGAAGGACGGGGAGCACGTGATGCACCCAAGTATACCAAGACTCCTTTCTAGCAGGCTGCAGTGCTCATCTATGACTTCATGTTTTCTAATATGTGATGCATCCAAAGGATTAAGAATGTACATTTCTAGGGCTGGGGACACTCAGCACTCTTAGTCTGAATTCCCTGTGAAGACAGACTGTATTTCTTGTGAGATATTATGGAGTGGAGCCTTCTGGCTGGCAGCTCAAAGTGTGTAATGCATGACTGAATATGGGCCCTGTCGTTGTTGTTTCGTCCTTTAGTTGTACAAGGTTGAGGCAAATTTTATTTCTAGTCTCATATTCTTTTCATAAATGAAGGGCCTGGGGCCTACTGCTTGTGCCATAATGGGTTTTGAAGTAAATTCCACAGAAGCAGCCATGGGTGAGGAATATGGAAGGAACTTCTGAATTCATCTTTTAGAGAGGAGCTATTAGAATGTGGAGAAAATAAATAGCAGCCATAGAATGTATAGAGGACTCCAAGTTGGATTAGTGTTGCCAGAAACAACTAAGGTGTTCATTTAAGGGCGACTGAGGAGAAATAAAAGGATTTGAGCTGTTTGTCTTGGCTGAAAGCACTTTAAATGGAGAAAGGTAACTTCACTACTTATTTATAAGCTGAGGAAAAGAATTAAATTGAATGTCATTGGGTCCTGTGATAGCTCTTTCCATGAACTTGGCCTATATTTTATTTTGTTTAATTTTAAGACCATCTTCTGACCAAATGAGCTTTTCCAGAGCAAAATATTTCAAAGTAGAATCAGCTAAACCTTTCTCTAGAAAATGTTTTTTTTTTTTTTTCTGTTTGTCATCATATTGAATTGGTGCATTTTTCATCTGCTACCTGGGACCAGGGTGTCACTGCACCTGGTCAATTGACAAAGCCAATTGTCATAATAATTACACATATTGGAAGTCCAGGCTGTGTAATGTAGTTACCTTACAACAGTTCATCTTCACAAACATTTGGGGCAAGAGGCAATAATTTCTTCAGTTTACAAGGGTCATAGAGGTTAAGGGACTTGCCTTTGGATAGAAAGCTTATAGGTGTGCAAGCTAAAGAATAAAGTTGATTGGATTGGACTTAACCAAGCTTATGTATTGAATCACATGAAAAGTTTTCAAAATGTATAGCTGAGGCAATATGCCAGATTTCTCTTTGAAGAGGACTAATGGAAATTGAAATAAATTCTTGAATACCTAAACACAACAGATCTCAGGGAAGAAGTTAAGTTTCTTCCCTCCCATGTCCCTGTTTGCAAAAAATGCTGAAGGAATCTCTGTAGGGCATGAACCTTTATCTAGGGAGAAGGATAGGACCTTCGGGTAGGGGTGTGATTGTCTTATTATTGTTTAGTACCTCAGTTTAAATTAAGAAACTTGGGCTGAAGAGATGGCTCAGCCATTAAGGCAATTCCCTGCCAAGCCTAAGGGTTTGATTCACCAGCACCCACATAAAACCAGATGCACACAGCTGATGGAGGCCAGGGTGCGCCTATTCTCTCTCTCTCTTTCTCTCTCTCTCTCTCTCTCTCTCTCTCTCTCTCTCTCTCTCTCTCTCTCATCTCTCTCTGTCCTTGCAAATAAACAAAAAAATGTTTAAAATAAGGAACTCATTTCCCCTAAACTGAGGAGATAATAGGACCACAGGTTTGAGACAAAATTATATCTACTTTTTCCAAGAAAGAAGAAAAAGGGTCTAAGAAATGATAAAGAAAAAAAAAGAAATCTTACAAAAGTCATTTTTTAGGAGATATTCTGTAATTTCCAGAATAAAGCTCTGGAAGGTCACAAACCTAGTATAGGAGAGGCCTTTTAGGATGTAAGACAGACTGAAGGAGAAAGCCAATAAATTTATGCAAGTTTGCCTTAATATTGAAGCCCTCATATGGAAAGAGGAAAACCTAAATCTTTATATAGTTTGTTGGAAACACGAAGCTAATTATCGGAAAGTAAATTATGTGGAGAGGCTAAGGGAAGATAAGAATGATTTTATCAAGATCGTTAAATGGTCTCAAGCCTCAACTTCGCACCGTTGATAGAACATTACTTGACTCTGATCAAGGAAGGCATCATGCATGTGGGAACTGTGTCCCTTGCTGTAAGGAAAAGCTCCAGATAATGCTACAGCCAGAGTGTCCCCTTTGAGATAGCGGATTCTGTTGCCTTTGACTACATGGCACTTCCTTCTGGAGCCAAGCTGCAACTGAAGTGGCCTAGGATGACTCAGTCACATGGTCTATCATGCCTACTGATTCCTTGAAGTGGAGACAGGCCAGTCATCACAGGGAACTCCACAGATATACTGCTAACTGCAAAGGACAGGTACATAAGCAAAAGGCTCTGGGCTGGGTCTATAGTTTCTCCCAGAGGAAACATTCACACCCAAGAAATGGACATGCTTGTTCATTTCTTAAGCACACTTTTTCCAATTTATCAGTACATGTACTAACCTCTGGAATGCAGAGTTGATGAATCCGCCTGATTTTCAGAGATATTTAATCCAGAAAGTGAATATAAATTTTAAAATGAGCATGACCATCTTTTTGAATTACTGATTTTCTGAAAAATTATCACTTCAAGTTAAAGCTCCTTTGCTCATTATGTGGAGATGGAAACCCATGATGAAGTAACAAAATAATGCTCACTCCCAACCAGGATGAGAGCTTTTCTCTTCCTCAACCAGAATGACTAAGGATTCATGCTATAAAAATTGAAGGGAGAACACCTTTTTGTACAAGCAGGAGGGCCTGAGAGACTGTGCAAGTTTGGTTCCCATGCACATAAATAGCTGGATGTGGCAACCAAATCTGTAACTTCAGGTCTCTGGGATCCTTGCGCTGGTGTTGATGGGATGGCTCTGGGTCAGTAAGTAAGAGAGGGTGGAAAGGGGATGGAAGGGAAAACAGACATTCTGAAAGCAAGAGTGTCAGATGTCTCTTGGGCATATTCTCTACACACACTACACCATGTTATCCACACACACTATCAAGATGCATTTCGAGGGCTAGAGAGATTGCTCAGTGGTTAAGGCATTTGCCTCCAGTGCCTAAGGCCCCGGATTCAATTCCCCAGTACCCACATAAGCCAGACCCATTCTCTCTCTCTCTCTCTCTCTCTCTCTCTCTCTCTCTCTCTCTCTCTCTCTCTCTTTCTAACTCTCTCTCTCCTTGAAAATGAATAAAATATTTTTTAAAAAAGATGCATTATGAAGAAAGAACAAACTAAATAATGAGTGTTTTCTTCTCTGCCTCTCTCTTTCCCCTCTATATGGAAGAGTCCTAAGAACAGATGAGTTCAGTGGACTGGCAGAACATGCCCAGGAGGTAGATGGTGGTTTGGGGATGACTAATCAATCTAACAATGCGTTCACCCATTCATCATCCAACCACAAGAGTGGAAATACCATCATGGTCAGGACACAGTCTCTGAGCACCTGCTCAAAGTAATTTCAGGAAAGCAGCTCCATAGCCCTTAGTAATAGGAAGGAATTTTGAATTCATACCTTTGAGCAAGATTAGGTAGTAAAAGAACCAATGAGTGGGCACACATTATTGAACACTTCTGGAATTTACATATATCTGTCAGTACCTGTGAGTCTGTAGACACTTGAGGTATTAGCAAAGTCTCAAAGTTCTGAAATGCCTTGAAGATAATCTCACTCTACTATATGGGTGATAAAGAAAAGTGTTTTTGCCAACTCAAGCTCTGTCATAAAAAAGGAGACTTAAATAACAAGGATTTATAGTCTCATAATTCTAGAGGCTATATCAATGTGTTGATTTCATTTCTGGTGCAGATTCTGCTACTGATTTAGAGGCATAACCCTTTCCCCATGTCCTCATGTGATAGAGAAATGGAGAGGAAGCTTTGGTGTCAATCCTTATAAGGACTTTGATCCCATACATTCACACCCCACCTCACACCTTCAATTAAACTGTTCACACACCCACAGGCCATATTGAGGGCTAGGTCTTCTTCCAAATACTAATTTTGGGGAGGTCAACTCTTTATCTGTAATAGTGAGTCCATGCACACCTGGGGTATTAGCAAGGTCTTCATTTCCTGGGGTCTCAAATATTTGGATTTCAAACTTCTGGTTTCCCAAAATAAATGCAATGTCTAACCATAAAAGTATCATTTATGATTTATAATTTTTAATCATCCAAATTTCCAGTTGAAGAAAGGTTAGGATCATAAAACTTCTCAAGATGGGTCTCAAGCTAGTAGTTCCTGATTCTATTGTAGGAATTTCACATAATGTTCTCCATTTTATATTATGAGATTCGTATATGCTACTCAAATATTTAAAAATCCATATGAATATGATTAAGAAAATGTGCTGACCTTAAAGCTATCTGGAGACATCCATTGAATTTCAGCTTTTCATTTTCATCACGTGGACTTCACAGTTAGGAAAATCAGCTGCTTGTGAGTAGGTGCCCCAGAGGATTTCGATTCATCAATCTTACAATTATTATTTTTCACCACAGTTCAATTATTTTTCTTACTTATCCAACTACTCCATTCACACTCTCATTGATCATAAATGAGAACCTCTGATTCCAATCATGTTTCTTTCATCACATTACTTTTATGGAAATATATACAGACTATCCCAGATGTGAGTCACTACAAATGCTTACTCTCTGACACTTTCTAAATCATGGCAGACACCAGTGAACATACAAGTACTAGGAACAGTAGAAAATATAAGATGGAGATTCCGTTGGTGTTGCTTAATACACTGGAGCCATACCAAATAGGTTTCACTTCATCCTGTTAGAATTTGGAAACCATGGACAAGTAGTATTTTTGGTACTACTTAGGGCAACAGTTTCTCTCCCTCCTGTTCCTGTCATGGTCTGATTGTACTATAACATACCACCACATCACATATCACGTTCCAAATAATTTAGAATGGCCCAGACATGAGGTGTAATCCCTTCTCTTGGCAAGACCTATTTAAGTTTGTCTCTGTTTGCATATTTATTTGAATGCTGCTAGAGGAAAATCACCTTTGTGCACATAGATTATGAGATTCTTGTATGACCAGATTTTTGTTTTGCTTTGATAATTTCTTCTGCTATTCCAAATAGGAGTCGGTGCATGCTCATTCTCGAAAAGTGCTAGTTTCTGAATATGTAATTTAACACACAAGGGAAATCTTAAGAAGTTGAAATTTTTTGTTTGGATAATTATTTCAAATTATCAGACTTTTTGTTTTGATAATGATTTCAAAACTAAGTGTTAGAAAGAACAAGAGCATGCAAGGGGAAAGCTAGATAATTGTGGAGTTGTTCTGCTCCAGATGAACAAGAATGCACGCTCCCACAGCCGTCTTGGGAGAGTATTGAGTTATGGCCCAAGGCCATGTCTCATTCCTGCTCAGTCAGCCTTTTAGCTAAAATCAAGTGGAGTTGTAACTATCTCAGAAACGTCTTACAAGTGTAAAGTACCATTCCAGAGAAACACTAGTAACAATTGATGAGACATTGAAAAATTGTGCATATTTAAGTTCATTATAATGAGCCTGACATTATCGCTTGAAAAAGAAAAATCACTATTTTGATATACGAGGAAAAACAGTATTCACCTTACACATGCTGTTCTATCTAATTAATAAAATTATTACAGTCATTTGGCAGTTGGATATTGAATATGTACTTCCAAAGTGGAACTAGATCATCATACTAGGCTTCTAGCAAAATTTACAGTTACCAGACAGAATATGCTCAAATGAAGGTGTTTGAAATGGATTGCATGAGACATTATTAATAATGAACACACTTTACTTATCAGCTCCTAGGAAGGAAGATTGGTCTGTTCGTTTTACAAACAGTGTCCCTGTTACATCAAATGCTAAGCATTCAGATCCATCAAGCTTAAGCAAGCATGGCCTGGAGGGCACATTAGCAGAAAAGCAAATGCTTAGCATGTGCAAGGCTTTGGGTTTGATGCCTGGCACAGAAATCAATCATTCCATCAATCAATCCCAAAGTATCACCAGAAAGAGAGTAAGTACTTGGCTCTGACATGGTATTCATATAGGGTAAAAACAACAAGCAGGTTTTTGGTAGAGTAAGACCCTGGGCCACTGCAGTGTAAAGAACAGATTTAAAATCATCCAAGACATTTTCCTTCCTGGTCTTTTTTTTTGCAACAGTCAACTTTCTTCTCTTGGGCTGCATTTTTCCTCCTACTGGAAACAAGTCACACTAGCAGCTGCCATGCTAACATTTTCTCCATATCATAATCTCTGTGCACAAAGGTGACTTTCCTCTAGTAGCATTTAAATAAATATGCAAACAGAGACAAAGTTAAATAGGTCTTGCCAGGAGAAGGGATTACACTTCATGACAGGGTCATTCTAAATTATGTTTGGAACATGGTATGTGATGTGGTGGTATGTTATAGTACAATCAGACAATGACAGGAACAGGAGGGAGAGAAATGGTTGCCCTAAAGAAAGGCCTGAACATCAGTGTGTGTCGTCTACACTTAGTTATTTATCCTTTCATAAAAGTTTAGAATGAATATTCCTTACTTAGTAAGAGTTTGATAAATATAAACACAGCTAAACATATTGATGCTAAAATATTTTAAATGTATGCCTTGTGTTCATTGTGAACTAATTAGAACATATTCCCAAAATAAATTATTTTAAGTGTCCATTCAGTGTAAAGTTTAATTATTCAATAAAGGATGTTAGGAAAGTTTGGCAGTTTTCTAGGAAAACTTTAAGAAGAAGAAAAATGAATCTAAATCAGGTATTTGTTATGTTAATTGAATATTGACTGAAAATCAAAGCCATACATCTTGAAATTATAAACATAAACAATAATCTATAATAGATGGGTACAATATTTTTGAAGACTTAAATCCAAAATAATAGTAAAATATTGTAAATTTGACTACATGTATATTTGTCTTTTATTTCAAATCTACATTGATCAAAATTTTGAAAAAAAAAAGGAAAATGAAAAAGTCTATTTCTCTTGGCAGTATAAAGTATTGACAAATCAATAAAATGTGTACCAACTCAAAAAAGTCAAAAATAAACCATTGCAAAAAAAAGAAAGAAGGAAGGAAAAAACTGAAGGAAAAGAAAAATTCACATTACAAATAAAAATGATTTTAAAGCATAAAAATAGATTTTCAATTTCACTGCCAAGAGTTTTGTAGTTCAAAGTAAGATTCCTTTCACTTGCCTTTATATAGATAAAGATAATACCTAACACATACTAAATTAGCAAAAAGAAAAGAAAAGAAAAAAACAGACTTTCAGACACACTATATTAATTGACACATCCTCTTTGGAGTATAATTTGGAAATCTCATTTAAATTTCAAAACGAATGGTCAGTTCAACGTCCTAAAATTTCCCTTTTTATGTTAAGTTACATATTCAAAAACGGGCACATTTGCAGAATGAATATGCACTGGCTCCTATTTGGAAGAGTAGAAGAAAAGACTTCACTGAGCATCAGTGTGGCCTTGGGCCACTTGGACTTCTATAACTAAATGCCACAAACTACATGGGATATAAGCAATAGAAATTCATTTCTCATAGGTCTGGAGACTGAAAAGCAAAAGCAAAAGTTGCTGGCAAATACAGTGTTCAGTCAAAGCCGTAGGATGAGTCTTTTTTAGGTAATCTCATGAGTGGAAGGGGCCACGACCTTTAATGGGCTCTGATCCTATTCATTAAATCTCTGCTTTAATGACCTGGTCACTTCTCAAACTCCCTTCATGCAAATACCATTCTACGGGGATGAAATTTCAAATCAATTGGAGGGCAACATCAGCAATGAGAAAATGCAATTATGGCTTAATGGCAAGAAAGAGAAATAATGCCATAGACCTTTAAAAGTAACTATGAAGGAAAGCTTGATTGAGCCCTTTAGACACTGACATGAAATTATTTTGTTGAGGAATTGGAAAAAATACATGTATCATATGAGCATGATAGTTCCGTTGGTGCTGTCATAAATTTAGGCTCAAATAACACAAACCTAGGAACTTACATTTCTGTAGGTCAGACAACTGACAAGGGGTTTCACTGAGACAGCTGCTGGTGATGGTCGGGGTTGTGTTCTTCTGCTGACCTAGGAAGGACTCCTTTTCTTTTCCTTTTCCAGCTTCTAGAGGTTCATCCCCTCCCTTGGTTCAGGATTTTCTTCCTCTGTCTTCAAAATCAGAAATGCCAAGATGTTTTCTGACCTTTATCCTCTATGTCTTTCTCTGACCAATGTGAAGATGCTCCATCATTAAGTGTCCATTTGTTAAGCCCATGAGTTAGATGTAGAGTCCCTGGATCCATGTAGTTTCCTGTGTTCACAGGTTCTGAAAACTAGAGCCTGAACTTTTTATTTTGGAGTCATTT
>PVHP010037961.1:0-17095 GCA_004024765.1 Zapus hudsonius | reverse complement strand
AAAGAAGAATCTGAAGCTTGTTCCAGAAATAACATTCCAAATCAATCTCTTTAAATATGGAAGAATACTTACTTCCCGCGTACTCAGTATGCAAGATGAATACCAAAAATATGTATTGAGAAATTTATTTTTTAAATATTTTATTTATTCATTGTCAAGCAGAGAAATAGAGAGAGAAAGAAAGTGAGAGAGAGAGAGACAGAGAGAGAGAACACCAGGGCCACCACCTTGTGGGTCCGGCTTATGTGGATCCTGGGGAATCAAACCCAGGGCCTCAGGCACTGGAGGCAAGGGCCTTAACCGCTGAGCCATCTCTCCAGCCCTGTATTGAGAAATTTAAATCAGAAACAAACCTGCATGAAACTGGGCCCATCATCAGGTTGTCATGAATGATGGATGACGTCCAAGGCCAAAATAAAGACAGAGAGGACGAAGGAATGGGGGAAGAGAAGAGATGTTCCCTGATGGAGAACGAACGAGAGAGGGGTCAAGAGCAGGTGGTGGTGGATCAGGTAACTTTTTAATAGTCTTTTTTAATAAAAAAGAAAGACACAGCAATGGAAACACTTTAAGCGGCCTCATTTCTGTCGTCACTTAGAAGGAAAATAATTACCTGCTTCGGCAGGTTTATGGATTTTCTTTTCAGATAAAAAGTCAATGCTTTATTAATCTCTCCGCTTCCTCCCAAAATCGTAGTCTAAATAATGACTTCAGCATTTGATTTCTGCCAGTGATGAATGGAGCAGGGAAGGAATAAGTCACTTGTATCAATCCAGCAGGTAGGAACCATCCGCGTCTTGATAGACCATAAACTTTTATTCAAAAGCCATTGAGAAGGAATAAATATGGAGCCCTCTAATACCATTTTTTACGTTTGCTGTTTCAGAGAATATCTTCAATTTTAAATATGTCTTCATCCACTTTATAGGCAGTAGTTGGCTTCCCGATGGAAAATCCACTTTCCACTGTGACCCCATGAATAATTCCAGGGGAAGCCATTTTTGTAAATCCCTCTTATCTCAAGCAAGAAGGGCTTCTGTTCCTCTACCCTCACCAAAGAGATGAGCACCTAACACGAATGATGTGTTCTTCAGCAGTTTTCTTTTTCACTTTTTTTGATGGAGGTAGAGGGTGTCCTAGGAAACTTTATTTCTGCTTTTATAAACAAGTAAAAATAAATCTCAGATTATGCTCCATAAGACATTATTGCTTCCTTTTCTTAGGAGAAATGACACAGGATGTTGTCTCATTTTTTTCCCTAAATTCCACCAGGTCTAAAGTTGAAGGCAAGTTTTAGTATTGGCTCCATCACTTCTTTGTTTGTTTGTTTGTTTGTTTTTTGAGGTAGGGTCTCGCTCTAGCCCAGGCTGACCTGGAATTCACTATGGAGTCTCAGGCTGGCCTTGAACTCACGGTGATCCTCCTGCCTCTGTGTTGGGGTGCTTCTCCAGATGTCTTACCGCACGGGTCCCTGGCCCCCTGCTAAATGAACCTCAGTCTCTCTGGCCAGCAGGAGACCTGGCTCAATCGAGGAAAGGTGAGCGCGGCGGCTGGACAATCACACGCAGCCGGGAGAAGTGTCCAAGCAGATCTCAAAACTTTATTTTCACATCCAACCTTATATACAATCTAGGGATGGGTTGCATTGCCTTCTCTCTTACACAAAGGGGGCTCAGCAAACAGGAACACAGGAACTCAGCCAGCAGGAGTAAAACCTATTAGCACTTGTAAACAGGATTTAGGGCCTTCAGCCATCCCCCTGCCTCCTGGGGGCACAGGTGTGCTAGGAACAAAGGCATGAGCTATCATGCTCTCATCCGGATGCATATTAAAACTTAGCTCTCAGATATGCAGCCAGGCTGGGTCCAACACCTCTGCCTCCCAAGTGCTGGGATTAAAGGGGTGTGCCACCACACCCAGCTAGCTCTCTCTCTCCTCTCTCCTCTCTCTCTCTCTCTCTCTCTCTCTCTCTCTCTCTCTCTCTCTCTCTCTCTTGGTTTTTCAATGTAGGGTCTCACTCTAGCCCAGGCTGACCTAGAATTCCCTCTGGAGTCTCCAGGGTGGCCTTGAACTCACAGCGATCCTCCTGCCTCTGCCTCCCGAGTGCCGGGATTAAAGGCGTGCGCCACCACGCCCGGCTTAGCTCCTTCACTTCTTAACTGAAAAGCCACCTCGGCCACTTTATTGCACCTAAACCCACGCAGGAACATAAGGCCCTTGTGCTATGTGGGAGTCCACAAAACACGCCACAGAAAGTTGTGATTGTGCAGCCTCTCATCATGGGGAAGTGAACAGAGTTCCGCTCATAGCTAAAACTTCTCTTCTTCAATCATTTAATGTCAAAATATATTTGATTTTTGTTTTTGTTTGTTTTTTCTTTCAACAGGGTCTAATCATGTATTCGTGGGTGGCCTGAAACTACAATGTAGGCTGGCCTAGAACTTCTTTCTTCAACACCCAAGAGCTAGGAAGACAGGCCGGGGACAGGGACACTCAGGCCATGATGCTGTTTCTCGAATGATCTTTCATTCACAGGCTGACATGCTTTGTGCCCAGTCTGGTCCTTTCTTGCCAGAATGGAAACCTTCCAAACAGCAAATCTCCAAAGCTTTCCCTGACAGTGAAGCCTCCTTCTCCAAAACAACTACAGATATCTGCTCCTATCCAAACATATGGCTGTAAACACATAAACATATGTTTGTAGAGCTACAGGGAGGGTTGAGTCACAGAGGAGCTCCAGATGACCCCTTGTCTTTGACACAAATGGTGTTCTCTTGTCCAGTGAATCAAGACTCAGGATGAGCAGGACTTAGACACAGCTCGCTTCTCAACGTCACTTTCTTTCAAATGGTCATGAATATTTGCAATTTTCCTCTGCAGTCTCCCCTGAGCAGACAAAATTGGAATTTATAACAAAACCTGAAGGCCCACAGTCCTAATCATTGTGTGTTTTCATATTCTTTTTTGGAACAAATAAAACCAACCTGAACACCTTTTCAAATGAAATATCTTCCACTTGGAAAACACGCCAGAGCCAGGCCTGAGGAAGTCAGAGGACACGTGTGTCCCAAGGGCTTTTCGGGGTGGAAGGGAAGGCAAGTCTAAGTCACAGTAAAACTTGAGTAAGAAGATGCTCTCATCTGAGGAGGAAAGGCGCTTCCAGAAGCATCGAACCCCACCAACCGACCGTAGGCTGACAGCTGAGATCCTGGCAAGAGAGGAGCCACCACAGTGAGAGGAAGGGGAGGCGTGTTTGGGGTGAGTGTCTTCTAGACAGGACCCCACACAAGGCCTGGGACAAATCACATCATCAAAATGGAAGATGGACAAGTTGGAAAGAAGGAATTTAAGGGTGGGAGTCTGTGGGGGATTGGGAATTGGGGGAGGGGCTCATGATCTGGGTCCATTGTGTGTATGAATAGAGTCAGTCAATAAAACAATTAAGGGGCTGGAGAGATGGCTCAGAGGCTAAGGCACTTGCCTCCAGTGCCTAAGGCCCCTGTTTCAATTCCCCAGAACCCACATAAGCCAGATCCACAAGGTGGTGGCCCTGGTGTGCGCTCTCTCTCTCTCTCTCTTTCTCTCTCTCTCTCTCTCTCTCTCTCTCTCTCTCTCTCTCTCTCTCTCATTTCTCTGCTTGAAAAATAAATAAAATATTTTTAAAAAAATAAAAATAAAACAATTAAAACATCCTTGCCCCCAAACCAAAAAAATATATATCTTGGGAAATAATTTTATTAAGAGCCATCTCCTGGGTCATAGGCAGCCGAGAAGAGTGAAACATGGATCACGAAATAAAATGTGCATCTGAGTTGGTGGACAGAAAGAAGCCCCCAGGGAAATGTGGGTCTGTCATGATCTACGGCTGAGGTGACCGGGCACAGGGACCCCAGGACTGTGCGGGGAGCAGGGCCTGAGCTGAGAGGACCATGACAGTCCCTGACACTGGGCTTTAAGGGTTTGCAGGCCGTGAGGCAAAGTTAAAGATAGGGGACTCCTGGCCCCAGTGGAGTCAGGCTATTTATTTATTCTCAGAGTGAGGGCTGCGTTGGGCTTTTCCTAAGAAAGCGACAAAACAAACATCAAAGAAATCATGCAGATGTCGATGGTAATCGTCTAGTATGCTTTGGGGACCTTGGAGGGGAGTGAGTGGGAGACGACTTGAAGAAATGAAATATCAGCTGAAATATCTTCACATTTCAAAGAACTTCTAAAACATCAGGAACACGAAGCCAAGGAAAACTCAAGCAATAGAAAAACAAAGAGAATCACATCAAAACCTGTCCTAATAAAATTTCCATATGCTGAAATGAAGAGACACTTTCAAAGCTTCCAGAACCCACACAGAATTCAGATGAGGAAAGGTGGGCAGCTGTAGAGAGAGGAGACACTTCAGGAGCAGAAAGGAAAACGTGTGGCCGACTAGTCCCAGGAAGAAGGCAGCCATGCAACATCTTTGGAAGTTTCAGAAATATACACACAACAAAATAAATGAGCCCACTAAATAATGTAACTCATTATGGATAATATTAAAAAAATAGTATACTATGCATATGTATTATTTATATAGCAGTTTATGTAAATAAACTATTTATTTAAAAGCTTAATAAAATTACTTTGAAATAAAAAAAAATAAATAAAATAAAATAAATGAGCCATAGGAGGTACTGACCAGTTTTGTGGCTGTAAGAAATGTGTGTGGGAAGTAAGCAACTGACGAGAGTTTGCAGACTCTGGGTGGCTGAGGTTGAGTCAGATGCCTGTTTGAACTCATTCCAGTTTAATGTATAGGATACAATATGGAGATATTTGTACGCAAATGTTGATACATGGATAAGCCTGTTTCTTTTTTTTGTTTTTGTTTTATTTTTGTTTTTTTAAATTTTTTAAATTTTGTTTTGTTTTGTTTTTAATATTCTATTTATTCACAATCAAACAGAGGGAGAGAGAGAGAGAGAGGAAGAGAGAGAAAGAGAGAGAATTCACCAGGGCCACCACCTTGTGGGTCTGGCTTATGTGGGACCTGGGGAATTGAACCCCAGGCCTTAGGCACTGGAGGCAAATGCCTTAACCACCGGGCCATCTCTCCATCCCGGATAAGCCTGTTTCTACTGCAATTATTATAAATTATATTTAAGTTACTGCACATATGTATCTATGATAACAACCCAAATGCACAAGGTTATGAGTCAAATTATTGTTTTAAACCAACCTAAATGTTTGTTAACAGATTTTATGGTTAGTTGAATTTTGAATGTTAGTAAAATCAACCAATTTCTTCCTTATGTCCCATGGATTTTTACATGATAATTTATTTTATGAATCTCTATTAATATAGGAAAAATATCTAGTGTTTTTTCCAGAATTTATTTGACCATGGAATATTTTATTAGGAAATTTTTATTTTCTGGGAAGATTGTTGTTCAGAAATTGACATGCTAGAATAATTTAATCCAAATAAAGAATAACCTCTTCACAACAGCTAGAGACAAAACAAACTCAATACCCATCAATACAGGAGCCGATCAATAAAACATGGTGTATATGGATGACAGAATATTTTTTCAGCCAGAAGAGGGAATTCCATTTGGTGCATGCTACAAGGTGGATGATCTTTGAAAACATCGTGCTAAGTGGAAAACAAAAGCCAGACAGAAAAGGACAAATACTGCATGCTTCCACTTATAAAAGATACCCAGAATAAGCCAATTCATGGTGACAGAAATCAGCATAGTGTTCAGCAAAGAGAAGGAATGAGGTTAATTTTTAATGGTACCGAGTTTCTGTTTGGAATAATGACACCTTTTGGAGATGGTCTGATGATTGTACAACTCTGTGAATATACTTGTTGCTAATGAACCGTGAGCTTAAAAATGGCTTAAATGGCAAATTTATGTCATGTGCGTTATAACACAATTGGGGAGGGAAGGATTAGAAGTTTCTTAATTTTGTAACTGACATCTATGAGAGAGCTACAGTAAACATCATAATGGCAAAGTAGTGAAGGTTTTTTTTTTCATTGATACCAGGATCAAAATAAGGATAGCTATTACCATCACTCTCATTCATATTATGCTGGAAGCCTTTGCCATTGCAATAAGGCAAGAAAAAACTATGCCTGAAGAAAAGATGTGAAAATGTTATTTTTATTTTAAAAAAACATAATCAGGTATGTTAAACTATTGTTCAATTCTGTAAACTGTCAAAATAAACAAATAAATTTAACAAATTATAAAAAAAGAATGACCTACAGTAGGCGTCTATAAATATAAGAATACACTTATCTACAAAGGAAGAACCACTGTTATAGAAAGCTGTGATTTATAGTTACAGGTGTTTATTTTTTTAATAACAGCATAGCTTGATGACTTCACTGTGCTTTCATAAAACGCCACTGTTCTTTGGCATTTGTTCCTTTAGGCAGAATATGATTGTGCTATTGAATTCCCTAGTCTTAGATGACTGGCCTCCCAGCTGCAGTGGTCTTGAGGAAAAGCGAGATTATATACGTGGAATGTTAACTAGAAGTGGGACTCCAGGCTGCACTTTCAGCAAAACCTGTTTTGGTGCAATCCTGCTTTTATCTGTCCTCTCTGTGTCTTTTCTGGAAGGAAGAGACATGTGTTCGTGTCTCCCCAGGGGAAAGATTTCCACAACATCCAGTCAATTAAATACACTTTATATCAAAACTTACTTATATTTAAAATTTTTAAAAACAAAACTCAATGACATTAAAATTAACCCAGATCCTGGCAAGAGAGGAGCCACCACAGTCATATCGGGGAGGATTCATAGGGAACCCAGCAGACAATGACAGATGAACAAGGGACCTATAACCACAGCCATTCAATCAACACAGGATAGGCCATTGAGACAGGAACCAAGGATTTTCGACACAAGGACCCCTAAGCTCGAAACATTAAAGCAGCCTTAATACTCACCCAGCACGACTCAGGGAACTGAGCGGAAGAGGGGGCGGAAAGACTGTGAGAGCCGTGGTGGGGGAGACTGTCCGGAGGCATGGCACCCCTCAGTGACAACACACTTGGGCCAGGAAGACCAGGCTGAGTACTAGGCTCTCCAGGATCCCCTGCCACAAGGACTGATCCAGACAGCCCACGGAGGAGGATATCCAGCTGATCAGGGATGGGGAGGGGGGGAATTGGGGAATTCGGGATAACAACGCATGGTTTGCCCACTAAATAATGTAACTCAAATATTAATTTTTTTTAAAAAAGAGAGATTTTCAAGGTGCAATAAATACAGTAGTTCTGAAAAAAATTTACAGAAAAAGACGAAATTAAAAAAAAAACATCATTTGCAGGAATCTGAGTGGACGAATGCTTATCAGACCCCAGAGAGATTAAATTTATTTTCTTTTACCCAAGTTTGCATAATGGACATTGTAGTTTGAATGGAAGTTGTCTTCCATAGGCTGATGTGTTTGAACACGTGGTTTCCAGCAGGTGGTGCTGGTGAGGAAGACTGTGGAGCCCTGGAGTCAGACTTTGAAGGTTAAATCCTGAGCCCACATACTGCTCATAACCAGCAGTGATGGAAGGTCCTCCCCTGACTGTAAGCCAAAATAAACCTTTTCTTTCCCTGAACTGCTTAGTGTCGGGTGCTTTATCATTGCACAAAGTAACTAATTCACTGCACCTACAGGACTGTTCTATCTGTTACTGTGAACTGTAATACTGCTATGATTAATAGACCAGCCAAGAAAGCTATTCTTACTGTTGATCAGGATCGTAGCATTTAGTTGAATTAAATTAATAAAGAAAGATAGAATTATGACAGACGATGAGGGAAAGGATTCTTGACAGAAGGTATTAGTACATTCAATGTTTTCATAGTGTCCTAAGGTGGCCCTAATTTAGGATGCATTTGGCTAAAATACTTTTAAAGAACAGGTTTAAATCAGCAAGAACAGTTACAACTCTTGAAACAGTTGTGCAAAGCAGCGAATGACCTTAGTTCATTTTTATATCTTACAATTCACAGTTTCCTATAACTTTTCTATGAGCCACTGGCTACAGAGATTATTCAGCATTAGAACTAGTCAGAGCCACAGTCTAGGAGCTGAAAAGATCAAAGCGTTTTCTCTTGACTTGCGCAGCTGATTTTGGGTGCCCAAGGCTCTCTTAGGAATCTTATTAAAGTGAGGATGCCAATTCCCAGGCCCTTCACTTCCGATGAGCTCCCAAGTCAAGCTCAGGCTGCAAAGCCTGAATACTGATCTCCTTGGAATAGGGTCTTCCCATTGCAACATGGCTGCGTCAGGCACCTCACAGCTCTGGCATCTGCGGGAAGCATCTCGAAGTTGGTGTGGAACATATAAACTCTCTGAGTGCAAATCAACTCCGAATTCCATGTCTCCTTTTGCTTCAATGGCTTTAGAGTTATCAAATCTATTTGTATGTAATTTAACCAGCTGACTCTATGGTAAAGTGCTTTGATGCCTATCGGAGTGAGATTGGTTCTGTCACCAAAATGAATGACAGCTTCTTATTGTCATGGGTTGACGTTCTCAATCCTGGACTGCCAGAAGAAGCAGTGAAGAGATGCAAACTTACATGTGTCTGAGGAAAAATAATCCTTCCAACACCAGGACTCTGGTCTCATTCCCACATCCAGACTGGCAGAGAGCAGAGGTCTGTTGTTTGAACCTGATTCCAAACTTCCTGCAGAGAATGTCACTGACCTTCAGTGCTGTGTTCAGTCACCAGCAATAATAACATCCTCTTGGCTCATGTAGCACCATTTAAGCTTTCTCCTCTAACAGGTCACATTTTCTTGAAAAACATAAATAAGACTATCTTTGTATGTACGACCGTCAAAGGCTACAAATCCCTTTTGAACCTTTTTTTTTAAATTTTTCAATTGTTTTCTTTTAATTTATAACATCTTCAAACACAATATGTTTTTCTGGATTCTGCCCCTCCTCCTACCCACCCCCCATTCTTCCCTACCATTCCCTCTCTGTGTACTTCCTTCTGTGTACATGCCACACGGTTTGTGCTTTGATAAAGTTTATATTAAAATGGCTTCTGTAGTCATTAGACATTCTGATGGTAATAGATCCATAAGCACCTGTGTCACGAGGTCCTAGATAAGGTGTTGGTGGCAAGGGAAACTGTCTAAGCAGCTGGAATATCGCGACCAAGCTGAGGCTCCCGATGCAAGTTCTTCAAGCTGCTTTCAGACCCTTTGAGACCCTAAAATATAGTGAGAGAGATATAGTATGTAGATAACTTGCAGTACAATATACTAGCTGTTACTTGGATTTTTATTCTTTTATTAAGTTATTCAAAATGATGAACTTCTTCATGACGTTTTTTTTTAATTGTCCATCATGAGTTACAATATTTAGTGGGCAAACAATGAGTTGTTATCCCCCAAATCCCCTCCCCACTCCGCTGGATAACCTCCTCCATGGGTCGTCTGGATCAGTCCTTGTGACAGGGGACCATGGAGAGCCTAGTGTTCAGCCAGGTTCTCCTGGCCATGCCTCTGGATCATCTCCCATCTAGGTAATTAAACGGGATTTTAATTTGCTCACCTCAACTGTTGCCCTTCACCATCCCCACATACCAGGTTGCTGGTCCTCTTCTTCCTCTCCCAGATGATACGCCATTTTACTTGCTTGTCATAAGTATTCTATTGCCCTTTCTTTCCCCCTTCTCTTAAAGTGGTTTCTCCCTTCTCACGGTCCCATTTCTATTTACTTGTCCTGGAAACACACATACACACACACACACATTTAATTCCACATTCTGTATATCACAGAAAAAATGATGTTTGTCTTTTTGAGTCTGGTTTAGGTCTTAGCATAATCATAATGTTATCTATTTCCATGAATTTTACTGTAAATGCCATTTAAATACTTTACAGGTGACATATATTCATCAAATATAAATGTAAATGTAAATGGCTAAATTTTTGGAAGGCTAAATTAAGGATAAATATACATTTCAAGAAAAAGTATTCCTCCATGAGACAAATATCTCACATTTTCTTTATCCAATTATCTGCTGAGGCACATCTGGGCTGCTTCCTATATCTGGGCTGTGTTAAATAGTGGAGCAATAAACATGGACGTTCAGCTTGTTATGAAGTCTACTGACAACATAACGATGTGATACAGTGATCTTATAAAACCAAGTAGGTCATTATGGACGCCATGTATGTTTATCCATACAGGAAAAAAAAAAACTAAATTAGATGTCATTGTGACTTACTGGGACAGGGCATGATTAAAAGTGACATAACACTGCCTGTCCTGGCTCCACCAAAAAATTTAAGCACGATTTTACATAACAATGTTAATGTATATGCATATTCCAGAAGGACTGGGAAAGTGCCTTGTGCAATGAAATTAATACAGGTAGATAAAGGTTAAGCTTTCCCTTCCACATACTGTGGAACTAGGTTTCTTCTATGATAAGAAACGGGCATGAGGAACTCACGTCTCTTCATCTTACTTTGCTGGTGATTTCAGTTATATTAGTTTGTGAAACAAACTGTCAGATGATTTATGAAACATCAAAAAATTTCTCTAAAGGTCTGGACTGCATGAGGAACAGCATTGAAGTTCAAAGGACATGGAAGTCAACATACATGTTCTCAAGATCTAATAAGTCAACAGTGATCCAAGGACAAAACTCCAGTGAAGGGTAACATCGATATTAACACCAAACCACCAAAGAGATCACCTGTAGTCGCCTTAAGAATGTGACAAAACACAAATCCAAGCTCATTTTAATCCCCAAACCACACAAAAAATATAGGTAATTCTGAAATTACAGGAAGCTCTCAGCTTCAGAGGAGCCGTCTTTAGAGGAATAGCTTGGGCACAGCTCAGAAAACAGCTCACCATTTAATCCTACTAAGAAATGACGGCCCTGGTCTGTGTTTATTATTCTCTTCTCCTGTGAGAGAATCCAGATGTCCATGTGATTTACAGGACTGTCCCATTAACATAATTGCATCAACTGAGAATAAGGAATACAGATGTTTGCTTCAGAGAGTCGTTGCAGAATGAACATGGTATGTCGTATTATACTTGGTCTTTTATTCTATGTGATTTCTTGGACTTTTCCACATGCAATTTGAGAAGTGCTTCGGTCACTATCGACCTTTAATTTGAATCTTGCAAAAATTAGGTTTTAAATGAGTCAGCCAGAAAGCTAGTGATTCTTGAGAATGTCTGTACTCTGACTCACAAATCACAGAGCTACTGAAACACCCCTTGGGGAAAAAGGCCTTGTAGATAATCTAATCCTTGCACAGATGAAGAAATCGCTACCTGGAGAGGCCAAGAAATTGACAGATGTCCTTGCAGTTTAATAATGAGGGCTCTTGAATAGAAATGTGCCTCTGATCTCTTAGGATGATTTATTGTCTCACATAACATAAGCCTAGCTTCACACAGGACATTTTATTCTTCATGATGACACACATAATATATTTTAATATAATTTAAATTTTACTTGCACTATGGGAGCGAGTGACAGGGAGGCTACTAAAAATAGAATCTAGGTAATCCAGAATTGTATATATTTGTTAACCTACACTGATCTCACTCTCCGATGGAGATTGTGTTTGTATTTTTCAGGATGCAGCGAGAGAGCTGGGGCCCATCTAACCCTACCAACCGACCGTAGGCCGATAGCTGAGATTCTGGCAAGAGAGGAGCCACCACAGTCATACCGTGGAGGATCCAAATGGAACCCCTCAGAGAATGACGGGATGAACAAGGGACACAGCCACAGCCATTCATTCAACCAAGGATAAGCCAGTGAGAGAGAAACCAATGATTTCGACACAAAGACCCCTAAGCTCACAACCTTAAAGCAGCCTTAATACTCATCTACCACGACTCAGGGAACTGAGCGGAAGGGGGGGGAAGATTGTGAGAGCCGTGGTGGGGGAGACGATCCGGAGGCATGGCCAGGAGAACCTGGCTGAATACTAGGCTATCCATGGTCCCCTGTCACAAGGACTGATCCAGACGACCCATGGAGGAGGATATCCAGCGGAATGGGGAGGGGAGGGCAGCGGGAATTGGGGAGAACACTTCATTGTTTGCTCACTGAATGTTGTAACTCATTATGGACAACAAATTTAAAATAAAAAAATTTAAAAAATAAATCAATAAAAATTAAAAAAATAAAATTTTAAAAAAAAAATTACTTGCATATAATATAAAGTATCTAGGTATATATTTATAGTATGTTGACATAGACCATTTAAATGATTGTTATTTTAAAGTTTGAAAATGATAAAACTTGGTTACGCAGACTGTTTTTCTACCTCTTACTTATTTGAATGGGCGCTTTTGCTTTTTGCTCTCTGGTAAAGTGGACTTCGTTATTTCCATTCAATTTTCTTGGGAATGACTTTGAGGTTACAGGGCTTCTTGCACAATAATGTGGGTAGAAGGGACTTCATAACACAGGGACTCGGCAGTGACAAAACGCTGGGCTGTAGCTCCTGGATTCTTCTACAGGCCACTGGGACTCCTACCCTACAGAATTCCACTTCAATTTTTGTAGCAATCCCTCCTTCCTTAGGTGCATGATTAATAGACGTGGGGAGAAAAGTCTTCCATGAGCCAAAGGTGGGGGAAATCACCAGAGACAGCCTTTTATTTCAAGAACCTTGACACCTTTTGTGAATACAATCGGCAGCTAGAAGGGTGAATGGATTAAATTTAAAGATTGTTTCCGATCCACAGGAGACTGGTTGAAAACACAGGAAGAATTATAGCAACTTAGTTTTCAGCCATTCTGTGGAGTGGTTTATCATTCTTAGTCGCTGGCTTTCTCAAAGCAGAAAGAACAGAAGGAGGAGTCATTAAATAAAATCTTTTCTCTCTCTACAGGAAGCCAAGGCGACAATGGTCATTTGTTATCTTCTGGAAATAAGGGAATGATTAAGGAGAAATAAATCTTCACAGGTTTTCCTAAATCGTTCATGTGTTTTATATAACCTTTGGCCAGGTGCTGTGCAATACTGGCTTCATTTGCACAAAGTCTTTGGCAGCTAATAACTTTGGTGATTAGTTGATCCTTCACAGAAAGAGGGGGATACGAATAGTTGAGTAGATTTCAAGACGATGCAAGTGGCTCACTCTGAAACACAGAAAATGACTGTGTACATTAATAGGAGCAAAGTAAGGAGGAAACAGAATGATGGAACAAAGTGCTTTCTGGTGGTGTCAGGCTCTGGCTTGTCTCCTCGCTGAGAACCACTCTGGCAAAAGAGCCTGAAATTTCAGAACAGAAATTTCATCCTGGTCATGGACACATCTCTTGGTGTCTGGCAGTGACTATATCTTACACACCTTCCCTCTCGCTTACAAACTAGGGCTACAGTATTAAACCACATTATAGAGAGTAAGAGCAAATAACAGAATTGAAATATTTGAGAAAAATACCATTTCCATTTAAATCTTTTAATAAGACCTGATGATAGAGAAAAAATATTAAAAACACTTGATACGAGAACATTTATATGTGACGAAGTTTAACAGTGAATAAATATTCCATTTCTACTGAATATTTTTTACTAATGCACTATTTGAAACTGAAGTAGATATAAAAAAAGATGGGATCTTGACTAAATTACAAAGAGGTTTTCCTATTGGTCAAGCAGAAACAATCTTCAGACAAATTCTTACTCCCTCCTAAGTATGGCATTACTAATTCTGTTAATAACAAATAAAAACACAAAAAGTTTATCATTTGATGTTCCCTTCTGCCTCCAATATCCTAATTATATTTTTAAACCGTGTCATAAAATGGTAGAATATTTAAGTATCACATCTGTGATGGAAAAATTTTATCTCGTTGCCTTTCAATGAATATAAAGAATTCAAGAATTTTGAGAAATGTTCCATGTGTATATTGAAAACACAGTGGGGCCGTTTCTCACATTGAATCAATACAATTATTATAAGCAAACGTTTGTGAATTAACACTACTCATTATCTAATTTGGCATTTTAATTTCAAAAGCATGTATACTCCGTGAGGGTATTGGAGTATACCCATGGCTCCCTGAGAGCCTTCTGAGGATGCTCAGAACTGCACAATAATCTTAGAACACCTACAAGACTATATTTATCCTTTCTACTCCCATTCTGTCAAGAGAGAAGTGATAGCTCCCTAATCCTCCATGTTCTCTGATGGGCTTGTTTGTTTGTTTGTTTGTTTGTTTTTGGTTTTTCAAGGTTGGGTCTCGCTCTAGTCCAGGCTGACCTGGAATTCACTCTGTAGTCTCAGGGTGGCCTTGAACTCACGATGATCCTCCTACCTCTGCCTCCCAAGTGCTGGGATTAAATCTGATGGGCTTGTTTGATGAGGGATTTCACAATGAAAAAGATCTCGTTATGTCATTACTAACACTTTCAAAGGACCAGCCCATAACCTTAGTAAATCATTCAAGGAATAAATGCTTAGATTAAAAGATTGAGGGAAAGATTTTAAATATAGAATTTGGTTTTCCTTTGTCACTCTTTGATAGTCCATTCTTTGCTACTAAATGGTGAATTTCCATGCTTTAACTTGAATTTCTGTCTTCTGTTCCCCAAAAGAATACTGCATTCTGCGTTTTTAACTACAAGTTTATGAATAGCTAAATTTTTGGAAGGCTAAATTAAAGACAAATATTCATTTCAAGAAAAAAAATGACATATTGCAAAAGTTTGAATACCAAAAATTACAAGAATCTGGCCATGAATTAGGTGCTTTCTGCTATGTTGATTGATGTCATTAATATCAATAACTATCATATTTACTATTACATCTGAATTAATTCTGTTTTATAGAGTTAAGATTTTTTTCTTTCAGTTCATATGGATATGTTTGAATTACATAAACAAAAGCTCCTAGGGGGTCCACAGAAACTTTCAAGAATGATAAAGAATCTCAGAACCAAATACCTGGAGAAAAACTACCATAAATAAATGAGTAAATAAAATACCAATCACCCGAATTAAGGGATTTCCCACATGCATATTATAAACACCGTGGGGCTGTGTCTCACATTCAATGAATGCAATTTTATAAGCAAAATTGTGTGAATTATAACTACTCATTAACCCTTTTGCCATTTTTATTCTAAAATAATCCTGAAAATATACTGACATTCTTGATTTTCTTGGAATTCTAAACTTCAGAGCTACCTCCCATGCCAAGCTACACACACCTCATCTAGAACTTATCCCCATCCTAGGCAACATGGATGGCCATGGCTTTATGGGTATTTTTTCAGCAGCCCAACAATCAACATATAAACAATTTTAGGTGAAAAGACTCAGAATCCAAGTCAGCTCACTTCTCTCTTGCCTACCAGCACCTGCCTGGCGGTCTCTTGAATGTCACGAGGAAACTTGAACTGATTTATTTATTTTCTTGACTATCTTACCCAGGCCTGCAAATCCCAGGCTCTCCCGACATCACTCAAGTCTTCTGCATAAATTTTAGTCTGTTGGAGAGACGGATGGGAGGCAGTGTGCTCCTTTATAGGAATATTTGACCAGATACCTTGGGATTCATAAAATTTGATATTCAGTGCTCTGTGGCAGCCAGTTAAGCCATGATTTAATATAATCCAATAGATCATCCATTCCAGGGAGTGATGACTTTAGACTTTGTGTGAAGGCAATCATCTGGGCCACGTATTTCAATAACTTGTGCGCCACAATTTTCCATTAGCTAATAGAGACTTTCTATGAATTGCAATCAACTATAAAAACCTCAGACTTAAAATGATACTAAAAGTTTGGTTATTGCTGGCTCAAGGATCCCACCAAAGAACAAATCCTGGAAAGACAAATGAAAGTGATAAAGAAATATTATTGAAATGAAGCTACCTTGGCTAAGAACCGCTAAGGGTATTTCAAGGATGCAAAGCACATAAATAACAGGTTGAGAAACGTAGCTTAACATGGTTTTGAAGGCAAGAAAAAGGTCAAAATTTATGAAATGTACTATGTCTCATTAATACTCCACTGCCAACAAGACTTTCAATAGCGTTTCACTTTGGAATTAGCCAGCATCCATATCTATAATTATTTTCACCCCCAAAGAAAGAAGGGGATGAATGAAAAACATTTTGAACATTATCTCCTATTAAGCTGTATAATACATTATTTTTTTTTAGACAGGGTGTCACTTGGAGCACAACCTCCAACCTCTCGCTTCAATCTCTCAAACCATGGGATAACAGGTGTGTTCTACCACACCTGGATAATTTTTATTATGTTAAGATCCAAAACTCTTCTAGTCTATTTACTGTCGTTGTCTTGTAGACGGCTAAAGATCAATAGATCAAATGGGCACCACAGTCAAGAGTGGACCCCTGCTTTCAATTTCAGCCACATTACATTTTTTTCTCCATCTTTCGAAAATCATGTCCATACAGATAGAATTTTAGAACATGGAAATAGGACAGAGTAAATAAAAATTAACCAAGAAGAACAGATGCCTATTTTATGGTTGTGAGTCTAACTGATAAATAATGAATATTAATAGGCTGATTTGTTCACGGAGCTCCCGACTCGCTTTGCTATCAATGTTAAGTAATAAATTCAAGGAATCTTTGAGGATCTCCTAAGGTAAACTTTCATATGTGAATTTAGTGCATGCAACATGTATTAGGGATTCTTGAAATTCAAGAGTAAAAAAATTAAAAATCAAACTAGAAAAGGTGTCAACCATGAAAAGACACTTCACCACAGAAGACGTACAGATGAAAGTGTGCGCATGAAAGAGGCCAAGATCATTAGCCATTAGAGAAATGCAAATTTTGTCCAGGAAGAGATATCATGACATATATTCCAGAATTATTAAAACTAACGTAAAAACTAATGACAGCATAAAATCCTGGTGAGGATACAGAGGGGCTGATTACTGACATTTTGGTGGGAATATTCGAAAATGGCACAGCATCGCTAGACGATTCAGCCATTTTAGCTAAACCAAAAATATCTTCATTATGTGATGTCCTAAATGCAATCCCGGGAATTTAACACATAGAATAAAAACTAACTTCACACAAAACATGTACGTACAGGGGGTTGGAGAGAT